>DWCF01006737.1:0-11867 GCA_018230265.1 Delias oraia | reverse complement strand
ATGAAAAAATATTTCAAATTTTATCTACTTAATAAAATATTCTATTAATAAAATGTGAATGTGATGATATTTAATAAACTTAATGTGCTGAATGCGAGTTCTCTTCATTCACTTATGCTTTCCTCGAATGAATGTGAGTATTTTTGCAGTAAAATAAACTTTACATAGTGAAAATGTAGTTGAAAACATAGTGTTACACTGTCAGCTAATAAGGGCACACAGAGCTTAGAAAGATTCGAAACATCATATTTTAGCTACATAGTCCAACTGGCATATATAATTGAATTTGCAATTACGAAAAGGGCACATCTCAAAAAATTATAATATCGATAAACATATATAATAACGTTCAAATCTTTAGAGAGTTAATTTACACAAAAATAATTTCGCTAAATACTATACTTAATTGGAAAATAATTAGTTTTTTACAATTCCTGGAAAGTTTAAATATTCAGAGGTGCCCTTTTCGAAATCGCATATTCAATTTGTGTTTATAGTATTTCTCAAAATATATTTCTTCGCCCGAAGCGATGGTGAGAACTGTGGACCAATCTTCGCATTTCGCACGCGATGGCCCAAGCCGAGGTTCAAATCTCGCAGGTGATACCTGTATACTAGTAATTTTTTATCCTATACCGGATAACGAAGAAGTTGGGTTTGCTATGGGGTGAGAGAACACCGCCGCCCATGAGCAACCGCGCCACCGTCCGCGCATTGTGTTTCCGGCTTTTTACGCCGACTAAGCGGATCTTTTTAAGGGCCTCCGATATCCTCACTGACTCTACGAAACACAGTAAAGGTACCGTTTCACGCTGAGTATTACTGGTGCTATCACTTCGGACGAGCCGGTCCAATTATTACGTCAGCATATGATTCAGCAAGGCTCTCCAACGGGTCGCGGCAAAAACTCTCGGTAAGCCCCGCCCGCGTTAGGCTGTAAAAGTCGTTCTGGCTAACGGCGAGAGATAATATAAAAAAAATATTTCTTCAAATGCTATTACTGAAAATGAATATTCTACCCACACATCTTTTAATCAACGTATCAGTGCTGTGACTCAATCTTAAGGGGTAATACTCCCCACATGGATAAATGCCTTGGTTGTGTAGCCGGCTTTCTCGTTGCTTAAGCCGTATATTAATAAGCCCCGATATCCTCACTATATTAGCAAGTTAGTACAAGTACTGTTTCATGTACTCTGTGAGCACGTGGTATCACGGACTAGCCTGGTTGAGATAATTAAAACAATGCTAAGACACTCGTTCCGTTACTGTCTTTCCAAACACGGAATAAATTATAAATTTTTATTCGTACCGGGGTTTGAACCCGGTACCCCTTGACTTCATGGTAACCTATAAGACACAAGCCTCTTAAAAAGCTAAAAGAAAAGCTATTCCTTTATTGTAAAATTAATTTAAAATATGTAAAGATAATTAAAATTAACATTACATACAAATGTGACTTGATTGCAATTAAGTTTCTCAGGTACTGCTTACTTAAACATTTATTGTATCCATTCCATTTACCCATCATAAATTCAAATTTAATATGAATACATATTACAGCAACTTTATGTTAAAATTAAACACTAAACTTAATTAGTATGAATTTCAAGTTATACTTGAATATAAAGCAATGGCGCCGATGAAATAAAACATTTATTTCGTAAGTAAATTACTTATTTTTAAAAAGTTATAACTTATTCGCTAGATAGATTTCTCCAGAGAGAGGTGGGGGTGGGAGTGATCTTTATTACTCTGTGATAGTTACTTTGTTTGATTCTATGACGTCCTGCCTTGAATGCCCCTTTTTATTGTATTTTGGCCAATTTACACAATAAAACCATAAATTATCACACGTGGGAGAACCATGCTGAAGCATATGCTGACGCACAAATTGAGCCGGCTCGTCAAAGTGCTACTATTATTCTATAGCGGATAACGGAGCAGGTTTGTCTCCTATATGGTAAGAGAACACCGCCGCCCATAAACAAACGCGCCACAGTCCGCGCATAGGTTGTGTTGCCTGCTTTTACGCAAAGCGTCCTTCTCCTTAAGCGGCAGTTTAAGGTCTTCAGATATCCTCAGTCACTCTGCGAAATTAAATTATAATTGTCAGGACCGGGATTCGAACCCGACACCTCTCGCTTCACGGTATACTTTTAAAACTATTAAGCTTCGAGCTCTCAAATTATCATAAACATGGCGACCTCACACATTCACCCGTGGTTAGTATAACGATTCCTCACACAGGCAATGGTCTGGAATTCCATCAGATAACCTAACACTACAACCTTCATAGCCATAATTAATCTGACACGGCAGACGGATCTCGGAGATTATCAAATGAGCCGTTTGTCTATGAGAAAGATTAATTAATGTTATTACCGTCTGCGAGATGGTTTAAGATGTTTGGGAAACATAAGACAGGTATTTGAAATGCTTATTTGGGTTCACGAAACACTTGATTAAATGAACTAACATTTACATATGTAAAAGTATACATAGTTAATTAATTTTAAATATATCTATACTAATATTATAAAAAGAAACATTTTTGTTTGTCTGATATGAATAGTCTCGCTAGCTAATTGGTTTAATAGGTCTACCATGAAGCGAGAGGTATCGAGTTTGAATTCCGGTCAGGACAACTATAAATTATAATTCTTATATATTTATTTGGTTGTGGTAGAGTTTGACAGTGGTCGGGCGAATGTTTTAATACACTCGGACTCGTGGGAGAGCCATGATGAAGCATATGCTGACGCACTAATTGGACCGTCGTCCAAATGATACCATGGGCTCACAGAATACTCATCGTGAAATGGTACTTGAACTTGAAGCGGTGCTTCTACCTACTGTTTCGCTGAGTGAGTACGGATATCAGAGGCCCTTAAAAATCACAATTTATAACACGCTCTACTTTTAGTAGTATAATGTGTAGGTGAGTAAAGCTGTCAGGACCGTATGGTCACACAGCGAGTAGTCATTTAAAAAAAACTACTTTACGTTAGTAAATAAATTATAAATAACACTGTCTTGTAGAATGTAGACCATAACAATTATACATACTATAAACAAACAAGGATACCACAGTAGGAGCCAACACAAAAAATAAAAAATGCAAAGTTAAACATATTTGGGGAATTTCAATAAAATTTTATTATGTAAATATACTCTGTATTATTAAAATTTTCTATAAGTTTGCTACGAAAAGTACAAAAATAACTTGATTATAATTGCAAAGGGGTTTAAATGCTTGTTATTCGGTTCTGTCATCCGGTTTATCAAAAACTCACTAGTAACACAGTGGAAGTATCATTGAAAATTTTGGTTACATTTAACTTAATTATAGCATTTATATTAATTATGCACAAACAGATTATTCTTAATATCCATCAATTTTACACATGGAACCTCGAAAATGTACACTTTTAAACAAATAATATAAATGACGCACTCGTTGCTATGGCGCCAAAACTCCGACCACAGATTACATAAAAATAAATCAAATCCAGTCACAGATACAACATTTACCTGCTTCTCTTCCTCCTTTCTAATATGTCTATGTGTTTTATATGTGTATTTTTGGTACTTTATATGTTATAATATATACTTTGTACGTATGTATGTCGTATTAACAATTTACCGGATATAGGCAATAAAGAGAATTCTAGACTACAATAACAACTCAAATTAAATATTGTAAAAGTGCAGGTGTTAACCGCAGAGCCCACATTTTCACATTTGATTTTAATTAAAACCATTAGTTTTTATTACTAGATACCGCCTGAGTATTAGCTACGCTATTAAAACTTAATCGAAGATTGTAAAACTACATATTTCGATACATTTTAATTGTTGGCGTGTTTTCAATTTTTTTAATGGTAAAGCTTACAATGGAGCAGGTGGGTTTCTTATATGACAACTTTCCGCGCATTGGTTGTTTTACCGACTTTTTACGCCGTTTAAGCAGCATTTTTAAGGGTCTCCGATATCCTCACTCTCTCATCGAAACACACTAAAAATACATACCGTTTCACGCTGAGTATTCTGTGAGCACGTGGTATCACTTCGGATGCGCCGGCCTAATTTGAGCGTTAGCCTATGCCTCAGCGTGGTTCTCCCCCGGGTGCAACTAAATAAAAAGACAAATTGAACAAAGCACTTCTTTTGTTTTTTTTCCCTTTTTTATTGAAGTAACAGTACAGGTTACATAGTTAATACCATGTTTATATGGTCATCTCGACGTTTGACATTCCACAACTTGTCCAGCTTGCCTTCTAGTCCGTGTTAAGCTGTCAGGCCGTACGCAGCGAGTTAGCCCATGCAAAAAAACTAATATTTATATGAGACTGTATCTTGAATCAGCACTCTATGAAATCAGCTGACTGCAGAGCTATTCCTAAACTAATACGACTTTCAAAGATTCAAAATAGAGCATACCTTTAAGGCTGGCTTGGCATCCGTGGCCAAGCAGGGGCTTAGGGTGTTCATGTGCGCAGGTTAGTATCCTGCTGGATTGCCTGGATCGAACCCGATATCTCTCGCTTCCTGGAAGGATTATAAGACCAATTCGAAGCTCTCGAACATTAGAAACCACGTCTATGGATCACAAAAAGCCTTCTGAATAGCTTTCACAACGTAATTTCCTCTAGTATTTTGCGTCATTACGATAAAAAAACTAATCACTAAATCACATTAGTATGTAAGAATATAAAGGTCTGCTACACAAACAAAAACTTAATCTAATATTTGCTACATTGCGCTGCTTTTATCAATCAAATATGACTCTTACGTTAATTAATCATTAAGTTTTTCTAATATTAATTTATTTAATACTAGTTCACCCGGCAGATGTATACATCACCTAATCCTTTCCTAAACCTTTCGGATACATTTAAACTGCACTTCTTAGACGTCAGATAAAAGGTAGCCTAATATGTTGAGAATGTTAGCCATACTAGATTTTATTTAAATCTGTCCAGCAGTAACTAATCCAACTTTGTTTAAATCAATTATTTAACTAAGTTCAGGGTGTGAAATAAATCTGAATAGAATTCTTTCTAAAAGAGTTAATATTATTAATTGAGTGGGTGCAAAAACATAACCTCAACTTAAATGAAGCTACCAAACAATCTCACCTGAAAATAAACCATAATAAAAGTCTTATAACATCTCTCAATTCACACAAATTTTAAACTCGGTTTCTTATTTTAATTTAACATAAGTTTTTATTACTCTTTACCTCCATTACGTTCCAAGATGGCGCCGCCATCAAAACAAAATCACATTTCGTTCATAGACAGTGACAGCCCCAAGCGCGGACAGGTTAAAATTAAGAAATTCTATTTTCTTTACAAATATGTAAATACTTTAAGTTATTAAAATTAGGGTTGTACCCACAGTACCGCTATATTTACCCGTTAGTCGAAATATAAGCCAGCTTTCGGCTTGTCTGTGGTTTCAAATACTTTTTTTATTAAGTCTCTTTCTGACACCAACCGAACGTGTAATATAAAATATTCGTTTATTTGTAAAATTTAGACGATATAAATAATTAAATTTAAACAATAAGTATTGATATTTCCGTTAATATTTTATCGTAAAGACCGACCACACACCCACAGCCCAACTATGGCTGAGGATGTCCATGGGCAGAGGACTGCTTATGCTAGGCGAGCCTCGTGCTTGTATCATGTGTGCCCTCATGTTTAAAAAAAAATTAACTATAGGGCAGAGATAAGATACCACTGTCACTCATAGACACTTTTTTCATCACTTAACCGTTATAATTATAACCCGCTAGTATTTTGTGAGACCGGTGTATCATTCCGGATTAACCAGCTTAATTAGTGCGTCAGCATGGTTCTCCCACGAATCTAAGACCTTCCAAAGAACGAATAAATTTACAAATTAATTGATTCAGACAGGGGCTCGAACCCAATACACATGACGTCACGTTAGCGTACAGAAACACGCCACGACTACAATTTTTTTAAAACAAATGAACGTTTGCAACTAGTCAGCGCGTTTCTAGAATTACTAAGTATTCACTGATTTGTCGAATTTACACTTCCGAATTCAATCAAATCGGGGTTTGGCATGATATATTTTGAATTCTAATCAAGTTTATGCATGCTGATGTAACATTACCTAAAGCAATCTATTTCAGCAATGGACCTCCGGCATTCAAAGAGTGTTTTAACGGACCCTTTAATAAAATAAACACCAAAATATCAGATTAGGTATTATTTTATTTATTTATTTAATTTATGATCCAAAAATGACACGGACATATAGTCGCGCACCCCGTGGGCCGTGTCTCTGCGGTAAAATTTTTGGCTGAAAAACAAGGTTTTGAGAGCCTCGTGGCTAAGTGGTTTAATAGATCTACCATGAAGCGAGTGGTATGGGGTTCGAATCCTGAATACAAATATAAATTTTAATTTAATTTATAATTTCTTAAGTCTCTGGAAGGGATTGACAGTGGACGGGCAGGTCTTAAAATTGTCACACCCGTGGGAGAGCCATGCTGAAGCATTTGCGGAACCACTAATTGGACCTCACAGAATGCTCAACGTATAAAGGTTTTTATACTGTTTCGCTGAGTGAGTGAGTATATCGATGGTCTTTACAAGTGCCGCTTATGTGGCGTAAAAAGGCGGAAACAACCAATGCGCGGACTGTGACCCAGTTGTCTATGGACGGCGGTATTCTGTATACCATTATAGTACAACCAACTGCTCCGTTGTCCGCTATATTAGAAAAACACTGATCTAAAGTACTTATAAACTGTCCTTTGATGTTTCATATCCCAATAACAAAGCCCAAGAAAGGCCCACATACCTAAATGCAATATGGGTGTGGCTGGCTCAAAAAGCACGCGTGAATGACACTTAGCCACGAGGCACTCTCAAGCGAATTTTGAACTGTGGCGCTTGAAAAATCTAGTCTTAAAACGAGCTGGGGTTTATAAATAGCCTTAATGCTCTCAAATGAAGTGTCTTGGTAGATGAAGTATGCTTAATTATCGCTGGTTAAACCGTAAAATGGGATAGGCCAATGAAACTAGATGGATATTGCGTCCCGTTTAGCTTCGAATTACATTCTTAACATTCGTTTAAAAAGCTCCACAAGTCAAGTAAAGTTGGTACTTAATATAATCTAATACTTAATATAATGGATAATCTTAGTGTCCGTTTTGGGCGAGGCGTAAAAAAACTAACCGTGGAAGAGCTACGTTGAAGCATATGCCAACGATGCTACTGTGTTTCGCTGTGTGAGTCTGATAGCTATTAAAAATGCTGCTAAAGTGGCGTAAAAAGCCGGAAATACAACCACAGCTGCCTGTGGTACGATAATCTCTTACCTTTTTAGATACCTGCCTGCGCCGTTGCCCGATAATAATAATAATAAAAGATGGAAAAAACATATTTATAAAATAATATTGCATTTAATTTTACTACACACAAGATGTAAGCCATTTTGTAAGAGTAAATCATTTTGCACAGTTGATGTTCTAGAATATTTATAGGAGGTATTTTGTGCCTAATTTAGCGTGCCGGCTGAGAGGGATTACCCCAACGGTCTTTGAGGAAATATTGAGAAAGTTAGCAAGGGTAAATGTCCCGAGAATATCTTAGTATTTTTACACTAAATAATAAGGGGTTGGTTTATTATTTAACTGAATAAACCACAAATCAAATCACCCGTGGGAGAACGATGCGGAAGCATATGCTAACGTAATAATTGTGCCGGTAAGTCCGAAGTAATACCACAAGCTCACAGAATACTCAGCGTGAAATTGTAGTTGTACTTGAAACAGTACTTCTACTTTGTTTCCCTGAGTGAGGATATCGGATGCCCTTAAAAATTAAGGGGCATAAAAAGCCGACAACACAATCAAAGTGTAGATTGGCGCGGTTGTTAATGGATGGTGTTCTCTTATCTTAATGTTTAACTTGAATAGGCTCCGAAATTAGAATGATTTGAAAATTCTTTCACCATTGGAAAGCTACCATATATCTGATAAATATAGGCAATATTATATTATTAAAAACGCTAGGGATTCTTACTAAAACGCCAATGATATAAGTAAAGGCGTTCAAAATGTCTTCCGATATCACACACTCAGTGAAACATTACCAAGAAGTACTATTTCACGCTTCTATTTTGTGAGACCGTGGTATCACTTCGGACGAGCAGGCACAATTGCAACTACAACACATGCTTAAACATGGCTCTTACATCGGTTTACCCATCAAAAAATTATTATGACACATTTCACATGTTATCTCTGCGAAATCGTGAGACGCAACACGCAATATTATTGCTTACTTGTACGTCTCGCGAGGCGATTGAAAGACGATCTCAA
Organism: Delias oraia; assembly: GCA_018230265.1. NCBI lineage: Eukaryota > Metazoa > Arthropoda > Insecta > Lepidoptera > Pieridae > Delias > Delias oraia. The sequence goes on along the minus strand of DWCF01006737.1, from coordinate 3,493 downwards.
GAAGATCGCGGGCAACCGCTGGATCCAGATCTCTCAAGATCGTAATAGGTATAAGTTACAATCGTCTTTGGGGAAGGCCTATGTCCTACAGTGGACTTGATAGGCTGAAGATGATGAATATTATTGCTATTGTATTGTAATATATGTAATATGTTTTTGTCATTGCAAAGTTGTGTCAAAGCTGACACTGTCTCAAACTGTAAACCTTAATAAGTTTAGAATCTAGATTTCAATTAAATAGTATTAATAATTATTAAATAGTATTTAGATTACCTATATAATACTCTAGAATCTAGTGTTTAAAATTTCTTGTCAACCTATACCACAATATAATACTTACAGGCTGCTTAAAAGGCTTTCTAACGTCTTAGAAGTGCCAATATTTTAACCTGATAACAAAAGACGGCGACACAACCGAGCATGCGCTCAAAACTGCATTAAGGTCTTCGCAGAATCAGATTAGCGATTGTTTGTACGGGAGTGCTCAAAGCGTTCTTGAAAGCTTTTACATACTGGAATAACTTGAGAACCTATCTATGTATTAATACTTGAAGTGAAAAGTTTGTGCGTCTTTTGAAAGGTTTTCGCGACCGAATAATTCGTGGAAGCTATTACTTCCTTATAACACATTATAAATAAATAAGATTATTTATATACTGCTTTGGAGCGGCTGAAAAGTATAAAATTAAAATTATTTTTGAAAAAAAAATAATACGTACCGATATAAAAATAAACTAAAGGTACTAAAATAATTATATAGTAATTTAAAATAAAAATTCTTATTAGTAGTGCTAGTCTTTAGTCTTAACCCGTGTGAGAGCCACACGGAAGCATATAAATTGTGTACCAATTGAGTCGACCCGTCTGAAGTGATACCAAGGGCTCACAGAATACCAGTGTGTAAAAGTAATTTTTGAAATTGTACCGCTTTAGCGGCGTGAAAAAAGCTGGCAACACATTATTACTCTTTCTGTATATTTTCACACTTTTCTGGTGGTGCCGAATTTTTTGCTTTTGTGTTTTTATGGGAGGCGCTATAAACCAGCTCCTCACCTTTTGTGGTGGGACATACAGCCGAGAGTTGTCCCGTTTTTATAATATAGCGGACAACGGAGCAGGTGGGTCTCTTTTATGGTAAGAGAACACCGCCGCCCATTGACCACCGCGCCACAGCCAGCCTTATACGGCACTTAAGCGCCATTTTTAATTGCCTCCGATATCATCTCTCACTCAGCGAAAATCAGTAGAGGCACCGCTTTAAGTACAACTACTATTGCACGCAGAGTATTCTGTGAGCCAGTGGTATCACTTTAGACGAGCCGGAATTAGTGTATCTGCATATGCTTCCGCAATTCCGTAATTCTAACTTAGTAATCCCTATCAGTAATTACTAAGTACTTCATAAGTTTAACAATTTTGTATGGGTAAGGTTAAATAATTTAAAAGATAGCCACGTATGTAATTTCCAAGAGAGGTAGGGATTTTAAGAAATTTAAGAATGTTTAAGAATAATAAAATCGTTTACGTAAGCGAATAGGTCGTTGGAAGCGCGATCAAAAATTGCTCTCATTTGAATTTATCCTTATTAGGGCCTTAACAACAGTTGAAACTTTTTAGTGAAAAGTTGGTGGCCTATAGAGTCGCCTTCCGAAACGATATTTACCCGAAACTTTCTCCATTGTTAAATCAGAATTAACATGGCAAGTTATTTTTAAACGACAGATAAGTCAACGAATTTTAAAAGCCGGCAACGCACCAAAAATCAAACGTTAAAAATATATTATTTATCATACATTCAATCATCACTTTATAATTGTCGTGATCTTTTTACAACAACTGTTGATGTTAAAAATTACTTATAATTAAGTTTACGCAATTTTCTTGAATGACGTAACTTTTTAATTTATTGATTTTTTGATTTTAAGTTTAATTTGCAATTCCGTTAATAACGTATCAGATGAAAACTCTTTTCCAAACTACCTCCTACCCTTGCTGATGTATCCTGTCTATATTTTCACTTATACACGTCCGAAGCAAATCGATCTTCGAGTGGTTATTTTGTAATTCGATAGACAATGAATGGGGCCACACACAGTGTTTCCGGGTTAACTCAAGTTTCGATACACTGTCATTATATCACGATGACTCACTAATTGGGATGCCTTGTCTGATGTGATACCACCAACCATCGTGACACAGTACTTGTACTGTTTCGAGGAGTGAGTGAGAGTATTGGAGACCCTTTTAATTATAGCGTTAAAGCGGCGTAAAAAGCAAACATAACTAAATCGCGGATTGTGGCGCGGTTTTCAATGGGCGACGGTGATCTTTTACCAAATAGGAAACCCTTCTGATCCTTTGCTCATTATATCATAGAAGATTATTTTTTAAACGGTCGAAACAAGCATAATTAATATGTTTTTAACTCAAAAACTGGGCTATATTGATTTGCTACAATAATTAAAACCATTCCATAGGTACTTCAGATTGCAACAAACTTTGTCGTGTCGACAACGGAGCAGGTGGGTCTTCTATATGGTAACAGAACACCGACGCCCATGGAGAACTGCACCACAATCCGCGTTATAGTTGTGATGCGGGATTTTAACGCCGCTTAAGCGGTGTAACTTCAAGGGCCTTCGATATCCTAACTCACTAAGCGAAATTCAGTATAAGTACCGTTTCACGCTGAGCATTCTGTATGTCTTCCTACTATTAGTGTGCTATAGCATAATCAATTTGAAATATGTATGTTGTGTTTCATATATTTTAATTGGCTTTGTTCCAATTTTGTCGTCCGTGGACCGACTTGGTGTGGGAGGTGTCAAAAGAAAGTCCTATTTTCGTCATATATTTACTTTTATTATTTTCAAAATACTTAAAGAATTATTACATTTTTTAAGAGCATTTTATGATAGATTTAAATTATTTAATTATATAATCTCTTTATTAAAACTCATATACAACAAGACAGTAGTATTGGTATACGTGTAGCTTGGGTGTGGCAATTATACATTTTTTTGTATTGTAATTATTTTATGTTTCAATCAATTTTTTTTATTCTATTGCGGACAACGGAGCAGGTGGGTCTCCCTATATGGTACAAAAACACCGTCGCCCATGAATAACCGAGCATTGGTTGTGTTGCCGGCTTTTCACACCGCTTAAGCGGCACTTTTAAGGGCCTCCAATATCCTCAATCACCCTGCGAAACATGTACAAGTATCGTTTCACGCTGAGAATTCTGTTAGCCTGTGGTATAACTTTGGTCATCATCATCAGCCTATTCAAGTCCACTGCTGGACATAGGCCTCCCCCAAATAAGGGGGGTTGTTTGCCTTAATCACCACGCTTGGCAGGCGGATTGATTATCGCAGAACATCTGCTGTACTCGGAAGGGCGCTGCTTCCCACCCTCCGGTGAAGTGTCCTTTAGTCGCCTCTTACGATATCCCATTAGGAAGACTGGGAGTGGTACTATTCTGATCCGGTAA
>DWCF01006736.1:0-11867 GCA_018230265.1 Delias oraia | reverse complement strand
TAATAAAGCCTTCTTTTTTGAAAAAATGTAGAATACAAAGATTCTTTCCAATAATATGTTAAGGCGTGCCTTCTGGAAAAGGCATCCTCCAACAATTTCCACTGTAGCCTAAGTAGCCTGAGTAATCCTTCTCAAATTTGGACATGTGGACCACATGTTCAGTTCATCGTCCCATATAGCATTCGGTTTTCCTCGGTTTCTTTTACCATCTCTCGTAGATGCGGAAAGTATTAGATGATACTAAAGTTTATTACAGTTATGCGTGGTGGTGAGGCCTATGTCCAGCATTGGACGTCCAACGGCTGAAATGATGATGATGAAAGTATTAGCTTTATAATCATAAACTTAAATTTTCCAAACTCTATTAAATAAGAATAGGTATAATGTTATTTTGGAACTGTTTCCCCATGCAAAAATCTACCCACCGACGTCAAACTTTCCCAAAAAAAAACTTGATCGATTCCATGTTCACGGCTTTGTATTCACTAAAGCGATAAATTTATTCCGTTAATAAATTACCATACAAATTGGGTGTGTGAAAAAGATCTTTTATGTAATAGACGAGATTGCTTGAAAGACGCTTACGACTCAAGTTTAAGTAATTTGCTTAGAACAGTGTGAAAATAATGAGACAGCAATTCTAGCCCATTTAATAATATAATACAAAGGATACCTCCAATGTTATGAAAATAGAAACGCTAAATCAGCGTTTGTATTTCGCCATAATTTCAATTTAATACCGCAAAATTGTAGGGCTAAATGGAAATTACATTATAAGATAATCATAATGAATCCTTTTTTCCTTGATTAGGGAAGAACCTTAAATAAAAGCCCAATACTTATTAAATTAAATCCTGTAATTGGTTATGCTTAAGTTCATGCATTTTTACACTTCACTCCTAAAATATGTAATAAATACTTACTTAGTTATAGCTACAATACCATATATAAACTATTTATTGATACTTTTTTTATAGCATTTTATTTTATTTTAAAACAGAATCTATCTATCCACTGTGTTTAGCTGAGTGAGTGAGGATATCGGAGGCCCTTAATAATGCCGCTTAAGTGGCGTAAAAAGCCGGCAACACAAGCAATACGCGGATTGTGGCTCGGTTGGAATTGGGTGGCGGTGTTCTCTTACCATATAGGAGATCCTCCTGCTCCCTTGTCCGCTATACTATTAAAAAAAACTGTAGTTAGTTTCCATTAAACAAGTCTAAAGTTTCATCAGATTGTCCTCGTCCGAATTAAGGGAAAATATGTTAGAAATATAATGCACATTTTTTATTTTCATTTGTTATCTGCAATAAATATATTATTTATTTTACTTAAAGAGATTGACATTTTACACATTTTATAACTAAATTGTGTATATTCTGTCTAGCCACAAATATTAAACGAATCAGGCCATGAACACTACAGCAGTACTAACCGCGGATACCAAAGAGTGGACTTGATGTAATTGATTTGACAATGCAATATCCACAGAATAAATCTAGGCTAAAAGTTTGACACTTCGAGGATGATATATTGGCTCGAATATTGAATATGTTTAAAATCAATTCAATTGAAATAGTCCCAATAAGGGACACTTTTGCAATTCAATTTAGGTACAATTATTAATAAAGCTTCCATTCGTTTGGAAGATATATCTCTACGAGAAGGATCAACAAGAAACTCATAGGGTTTAATTTTTTTTATAGCTAAATTTATAATTTTTTATTGATATGCTATTGGCTAGTTTGAATGGTAGTAGTTGGTACTTATGCAGAAAGTTCCAAGCATCTTTGTCTTCCATGTGTTGGTTAATGCTGTAATTCGTAAATTAAATCTTAATTAAAGTATTTTTAAAGATTCTTGAATTCACTTTCTGTAAGTTAAGTTATCTCTTTAGAGATTTTAATATATAATCGAACACATTTCCCCAATAAAGTCTTTTTCCTTGTTTTATATAACCTAAAACTAGGTATAATACTAATAATACTAGTTACCTACTATTAAAATTATGTTGGTCGCCATTTAACTTGAATGTATTAATATTCTTACGCATATAATTTATGTCTTCGTATATGTATAGAGATGGTAAGGTTAAAATATTTATTTCCTTAAATAACTCCTTTAATCACGGGGACGCATCTGGTAGATGGAAATATAAAACCTCAATATACTTTATTAAAATAAAGGATGATTATTTTGACAATTGACAAAAATGGTGAGGTTGTATATACTATTAAAGATTTTATTTGATTATCAAATATTTTTTTATAATATATCGGACAACGGAGCAGGTGGGTCACCAATATGTTAAGAGATTATATATGAGTGATTATACCTATGTTGGTACATTTTAGATGGCTGTATCTTGTCCGAATAATATTCAGTTAAACAGAATTTATTTATTGGAACAAATGCGTGAATTTATAACCTCTTTGGTTATTTTAATTTACAAGCAGCCCTGATATTGCTTTTACATATAACCATCACTAGATCTACGTTAGTACAACTACTTGAGAGCCTCGTAGCTTAGTGGTTTAATAGGTCTACCATGAAGTGAGACATATCGGGTTTGAATCCCGGTCCGGACAATTTATTCGGTCTCTGGAAGGACTTAGCAGTGACCGGACGAGTGTCTAAATACTGTCGCATACTTGGAAGAGCCATGCTGAAGTATATGCGGACGCACAAATTGGGATGGCTCTGTCCGTGTAGCGGTACTTGTACTGTGTTTTGCAGAGTGTCTGATGATATCGGAGACCCTTAAAAAGTATTGCTTAAGTGGCGTAAAAAGTCGGAAACACGACCAATGCCCGAACTGTGGCGCGGTTGTTCATGGGCGGCCGTGTTCTCTTACCATATAGGAGACCAACCTGCACCGTTGTCCGCTATAGAAAAAAAATTTTTTTTCTACCACTATCCTATAATTTTAATAACAATAAAGCAAAATGGTTAGTTTTATTTAAATAAAATACCATTTTAAAAACTAAAGTTTTATATAATACAAAAGATTATATAAAATCCTTAAATAAAGACTCCTAATTTTCACTCTCCTATCATACTGTTATATTTTAACAGCAATATTATTATGATATACAGATATTATTTAAAATTGTTTTTAAATTACTTAATTTATATAACACACAATCCCTAATTCCATTCTTCTACCAGCATTTCATACCTTGTAATAGAAATATCAGTACATCCATTTGTTTATAGTTAAACAACCTTTGCCGAGGTTATCAAATAATTATAATTATTTATATATTAAATATATATAATAGCACAAATAAGTTCTAATAAAGGCGTGGACTTTCTGAAACCTATTAATCCCCGATACAATCAACACAGCATGAATTGAGGGTTGAATTGAAGGATTAAGAGTAACTGAGTCAATATGATAAGAGCGGAGAAAGGACGGGTCTCCATAAAATGCAAACAGAGAACAAAAGCTTGTCTTTGGATTGGTCAGATGTGATCAGACGACATCTGTGGATGTTTCGCCACAACTTCTCGTTGCATAACCCAAAGGAACGTTTCAGTACTGCTTATGCCTTGCCGCTTTTACATAAACATGAAGAAATTGATTTACATCTTGCGTCGGGACGTATTCAAATTAAATATTTTAACTCATAAAGCTTTCGTTCATGTCATAGGTTATTATTTGTAAAAAATATTAAACGTTCAAAATCAAAAAACTTCCAAAATTTTTCTGTAAATTAATTTAAAAAAACTGTACCATAAAAAAATAAATATTTTAGTTTGTTACGATTAGTAGCTATTTCCAAGAACATTTTCAATGACGTATTATAATGCTCTCACTGCTATAGAATTATTTATCACTGGAAACAACAATCGCAAAAAACTTTAGATAAGTTTGGGAAAAACTTGAATTGCGGCTACATAAACTTTTCTTGTCGGAATACTTAAGATGCTCGCACAAAGGAATATCATTTTTAGCAACAATATTCTCGCAACTCATAAAAATATTTCGATGAGTATGAAAAACATCTGCGGTGGACTTATAAAGACTCATTTCTAAATTCTTTAATAGGATTTTTAAAATATCTCTGTTAGTACAAACTTAATCAAGTTTTGTTACCTAAACCTGTATATTTAGACTAAACCATTTATTCACAACTTATTTAAAATGTATCTTTTGTAAAATGTCTTTTAAATAAAAGATACCATTAAAAAGAAAGATTCTTTTAAATAATTACTGGGCTTACTATATATATTATATATTTTTTCTACCTATTCAAAAAAATTTATCAAAAAACGATTCTTAGATACGTATATAATATTTTTAAAGCGTATTTCAAGACCAAATAAAAGAAGCTTTGTATATAGTATGCCTTCATCACGAGCCCCGATTATCACAGCCACACACAAAAAAAGTCCGTACTATTATAAAATTAAAGCTATAAGTAATTGGTTACGTAAGCACATTGAAATTCAAAATGTATTTTTCTTTCCAGGTACCACAATCTGGGGATTAACGTAATAGGATGTCCGTGCGTGAGTGGCGAACTATCGCTAAAGTGCTTAAAAAGTGAGATTATAGTGCTATATGAGACGTTTACTGTGTATCATATAACTGGCATGGAGCCTCTATCGGCAGGGGGCCGCATTTTTGTGGCCTTCTTCGCCTTTGTCTTTTGGGGGATTGGTAAGATATATCTGCGTATTGAATTTCTTGTCTTTTAGCTTGCAGTGTTTTATGATTTCATGTACTGAAATTATTATTACAGATAACTTTTTTATAGTTATTATTATAGTTATATTATTATGTTTATTATATATAATAGTTATTTTATAGCGAACAACGAATGAGGTGGATCTCCAATATAATAGAGAACACCACCACCCATGGACAATACGCGCCACACTCCGCGCCTTATTCGTATTGCTGGCTTTTTACGCTGCTTAAGCGATATAATATCAAGATATTCACTCAGCGAAACACAGACAAGTACCGATTCACGCTGCGTATTCTGAGAGCTCGTGATATAACTCCTGACGAGCCGGCCTAGTTTATGCGTCAGCATATGCTTCAGTATGTATGGGTCCAGGGATGACACCACGGACCCTCATATTCTGACAGACCCCTGGAGGTCCAAGGACGAAAGGTTGGGAAACACTGTGCTATATACCATAAAAACAATATTGGCATGTTTTTTATGCTTCATAACAATAATAGGATAACATAAAATGGTTTCAACCTAGCGAGTAATTATTTATGGAAACCATAAGCTTCAATACTGATACACATTGAAATATCCAGTAATTACAATGTGGCAGTTTGAGTTATGAATAATAATTGCAGTGTGATAAAAGCGTCAATTAGAGCGTGTTTAGGAATTAATTGTTCTATTGCAAATTGAATGCTTTATAATGAAGAAATAAAGCCACAAATTGAGACGGGAGGTGCTGCTTTTAATATCAATTAGCCACTCTGTTTCTCGATTTGTGATTCAATTTTCTATTGAAAATAACTTAGATTTTATTTATTGTTGGAAGATCTAAAGACAATATATGTTTGCTTTTGCCTGCTGTATCTCTTGTAGTTACACTGATAGATATAAATAGTCCGTAGAATAGAGTTTTCAGTGTATTGTGGGCAACGGAACAGATATTCTTCTATGATAATATAGTATAACTGCCAGACATAAGTAACGCCACAATCGAAGCTTTGTTTGTGTAAACGCTTTTTTACGACGCTTGAGTGGTATAATTTCACGGTGATATCCTAACTTGCTTAGCAAAATACATTATATTTATCTAGGTCACTTCGGATGAACCGAGAACTAAAGTGGGGATTGTAGCGTGGATGTCCATGGGTGGCGGTATTCTAATAACAAAGAGGGAGTTGCCCACTGTAACTACGATCAAAAATAATGATTTAAAACTTTTGAATAACATTACCTTATTTTAATCGCCACTTCGTATTAACAATAGTTTAAGCATTATTCATCCGTAGTGGAGCCATGACGCACCAATTGAGCCGGCTCGTCCGAAGTGATACCACGGGTTCACAGAATACTCAGCGTGAAACGGTACTTGTACTTTGTTTCGCAGAGCACTAATGCGCGGAATGTGGCGCGTTTGTTCATGGGCGGCGTTGTACGCTTACCATACAGGAGACCCACCTGCTCCGTTGTCCGCTATACTATAAAAAAATAAAACATTCCTTGAACTCTTTCATATGTTTTAATTTGTTGATTTAACGATCGATAACAGCTATTATTATCCGAGAAAATTATAATACAGTTTTATCGCATTTTCGAATGTTTTTCCTTATTTTAAATAAAATATCACATTACAGATCTCTGATTTAACCATAATATTGACTAAAGTTTACCTTAAACTGATACAATGGCTATTTACAATGGGTTTTTATGAAACTTTTCTTATTGTGTCTAATAAGGAAAGGGTATTCCGTTCATGTAATTTTCGGAGTCTTGTGGCTGAGCTGTCTTGTTACCGTGACGTCATTGATAGCAGTTGGGTTTCCGGTTTGAATAGAATTTATAACTTAGTTTGTAAATTAATTCGTATTTGTAAAGGCTTAACCGTGGCTGGGCGAATGTCTTAACGATGTCTTACCCGATGGAGAGCCATGTTGTTGCATGTAATGACGACCTAAATAGGCTGGTTCGACCGCAGTTATACACGGGCTTACAGAAAACTTGCGTGGAGTAATACTGTGCTGTGTAATAGTGTACTGGAGGCTTATTATGATTACTGCTTCGTGGCGTTAAGCCCCGGCAACACAAAAAAAGCGCGGGTGCTGCTATCAATTATATAATAAAAAATATGTTCTTTGTTTTTATGTTACACGAAATAACTTGAAGCCCCGTTTGATCACGTGTATGTTTAACACATCACTAAATCAGATTTCGATAACACAGATAGAGTGAAAAAATATTATTGAACATAAGAATTATTAAAATTGAAATCAAGAAAGGAGCGTGTGGAATTTAAATTGCAAAAAATGTCATGTGCTCTGCATATTTTTGAATAAATCCGCGTTGAAAATGACGTAAATAGAATACAAAAAACGAATTCAAAATTTATGTTGAGCGTTGTTTTGTCGAGTGGTTTTAAATGCATCTAATGTTTGTGGTTAAATATTGCATAAATAAATATGAGTATAATTAAATATGAGTGAGTGAGTTAATCAGTTATTAATATAAACTTATGTAGTAAAAAAAGTAAAAAATGACTTAACATATTAAATAAAATTTCATATTAATTACACGACAAAGCAGCTTTGTCTTAAGCTCATCTTAAGAAAAAATATTGCATCAATAAAGACATTTATTAAAAATAAACCTCTTAAGTTCCTTCCATTTCTTCTTAGTATTACCATTTCTAAAACGAGTTGTAGAAAAATTTCATTACAATAACGGTATCTATAAATATATAAATATGTCTCTATCCATGAAGAATATTTGAATTCAATACTCACTAAAAGCATATAAAAATAATTTAAAACTTGAAAGAATCATAATTAATTAACAAACATGTCGTCACTGTAGCTTAGGCCGTTCTTTTGTCATAATTAAAACGCAATTATTGATGACAACTTAAACTACAATAAATTTTTTTTTAAAGATATATTAATAGTAAATAATATATAAAAAATATAAAGTAAGTGAATTTATTTGTTATATGACGTGCTTGATAAGAATTTTATTTTTTTAAATCTTTTAATCTGGAATAATCACACAATCTTAAGATCTTTAATTATAGATATCAGATGGAGCCACTGAATAGAATTTATAACAATGTAAAAAGAGTATAAATTTAAATTAGGTTTAACAGATGATTTATAGACTAAGATATGTACCATCGTAAAATCAACAAAACAATTCAATGACTCCCTCCGACATATATATTACAAATATCAATTACAAACTCACCAAATATTTAAATTCATTAATAATAATAATTCAGATCATCTGTCTTGACATTTTACTGTAAGGAAAAATTCATTTGTTTATCTTAAACAACTGCCAAAAACAGGATCCAATTACGAACCCTTGGGTCCACAAAACTCTAAAAAATATACACTCAAATTATTATCCTCTATTTTTGTATTGGAATAAATCGTAGCCTTGTCCTTTCCCTGGTTCTAAGTAACCGGTGCATCAATTTTTTGTGTCAAATCAGTTAACCCGTTCTTGAGTTATAAAACATGTATTTTTTTATGGTATAGCAGACAAGGGAGCAGATGGGTCACCTATATAGTAAGAAAACACAGCCGCCCATGAAAAACCGCGCCACAGTCCAGGCATTAGTTGTGTTGCCAGCTTTTTACGCTGCTTAAGCTTAAGCGGCAATTTTAAGGGCCTCCGACATCCTCACTTACTCTGCGAAACACAGTACAATTACCGTTTCACGCTGAGTATTCTGTGAGCTTATGGTATCACTTCACACGAGCCGGTCCAATTACTGCGTCAGCATATGCTTCAGCATGGCTCTCCAACGAGTGAGACAGTAATAGGAAAGTCACCTGGCCACTATCAAGCCCTTCCAGAGACCTAATAATATATAAATTAAATTAGATATAATTACCCAGACCGGGATTCGAACACAACACCTCTCGCTTCACTTTTAAAACTATTAATCTACGAAGCCCTACTAACACGATTTTCTTTTATATAAAGATAAAAAACAAAACTGCATCAGTTTAAAAATATAATTGTTTTATTGTAGTTGTAGATTTACTCAGATGTTAATAAAAACAGAAAGTTATTAATTATATTTTAATAATATACATTTTAACTCCCGTAATCTGCACTTTACGAACGAGTGCGTCTCGAAAGGATCTCGTCCGAAATAATGAAAGGCGAGACGTTCGTACAATTGGACGAAAGATCTCATTTTCCAGACGTCAACATGCAAGACCGAGGGCTGTACAATGAAACAAAGATTAAATAACGCCGTCTGAATGAGATTCACGACTTTAAAGTACAAACGTACCCGTATTCTAGTCCCCGTATTTTGTAACCTCAATAGTCGAGCTCACTTGCACAATGACATTGCACACGGTTCGTGATTTCATGTTAGAATCCTCGGGGAGTGTGCTAAGTCATTTACGTCTGTCTTCTGTAATAATATACAGTGGTAATTTAAATATGGCAAATTTAAGATCACACATTGTTTTATATAGGTAGGTAGCACTAAAATTTTATCTGTTTTATGCCTTCATTATCATCATTATTTCAACCGTAGGATGTCCACTGCTGGAAATAGGCCTCCTCTTCGGATCTCCATGCATACCTGTCGGAAGCGACCAGCATCCAGACTCTTTTGGCGACCTTTACTATATATTTTTAAAGAGTTACGATTCTAAGACCCTTACAGCGTATCTTAATGTCTTCATAAGTAACTTGGTAGAAATTTTATTGAATCTTATTCAGAATTTCATTTAATTGTGTAGGTAGAGTAAAAACTTTGCAGTTGTAAAAACAGTGTCATTTCAAACAGAATGAAAATAAAAGATCCATGGTATGACACTGATTTCTGAGGTATTTTTCAATACTAAAATATACTACAATAATATGAATAACGTCATAAAACAAAAATGAAAAAAAGTAGTAGTTGTACTGTATTTCGCTGAAAGGGTGAGAATATCAGAGGCCCATGAAATTATACCCTTAAAGCGGCCAAAAAAACCGGCAACACACCCAAAGCACGGATATGGCGCAGTTGTCTATGGCCAGCTTTTATCTCTTACCACAGAGGAGACCCGGCTGCTCCATAACCCATATACCATAAAAAAGCAATATATCAGTATATATGTTATTGAAAAATGGTATATAATTTTATATTTTTTTTTGTATGTAACAATATTCATATTAATTAGGTCAAACACTACAGCGACTTCACATCGTAACAAAGCTTTTACTCACTTATATTCATTGGTATAGGACTTTGCTATAGATTTTCATCACAGATTTATTAAAACTACTTACTTTGAACCTTAAGTTGTGATACTTGTCAACTAATTGCTCTTAGAGTTAGGCAGCTTGATAATACATCCTTCACTTACAGAGATTAAAATTTAATAAGTTACAGTAGAAGATTTAAGTTGAAAAATCAACATTGGACAAAATTAGATTATATGACTTTATTTTGTTATTGTTTATCTTCATTTACTTATAAATTTAACGTAAACATAATAATTACGTACACAATAAAAGCCAACAAGACTAATTTGAATATTTAAAAAATATTAGTTCTCCACCCATGGGAGAGCATAATGCATGCAATAATCCGTCAATAGTATGTATACCGGCAAATGTATACAGGTTTCAAACTCCAGCCTGAAATCGGTATCCATGACGTCACGATTGATTATAAGATGTTAAGTGACGCAGTTTACAAGATGATATTAAGAAAAAATGTAAAATCCGAAGAATGTAAGTATTTTATTAATTATTTACGAAGTAAAATCTCTTTATAAATTTATTTTGCGGCTCAAGCGGTTGTCCAACTACAAAGGTCCTTAAGAGTATCGTTTTATTTAAAATATAAAATGTAGAGAGATATTTAAAATATTGATGAGAAAATACTATTACTTCAAATTACCACAATATTATCATCACATATTTGCTGCAAAGTTATTTGTTTAGCGATTGTGATTAAATAGTTGCGTGAAACTTTATTCAACGATGAATTTAATCTAACAACATAAAATATGTTCAACACAATATTACAAGGACATAGAAATAACCCGTGGGAGAGCCATGCTGAAGCACAAATTGGGCCGGCTCGTCCGTGATACCACGGGCTCACAGAATACTTAGCGTGAAACGATACTTGTACTGTGTTTTGCAGAGTGAGTGAAGATATCGGAGGCCTTTAAAAGTGCCGCTTACGCGGCGTAAAAAGCCGACAACACAACCAATGCACGGACTGTGGCGCGGATTTGTTCACGGGCGGCGGTATTCTCTTGTCATATAGGAGACCCACCTGCTCCGTTTTCCGCTATAGTATAAATAAACTTTTCACAGGATTTAACAGACACCATACAATTTATTTGAAGTTTACTATCAAAAAATATTTTTTTTTAGGTTATTCTTTATATTAGAATTTTAGAGTTTTTTAGAGTTTTAATTTATTACTAGTACTCATAAATACTAGCAAAAAGCAATTGACTGTTTGTTATTGCGAGAGAGGTTGGATATTTTGCTTGGATATTTTTTGGATTCATATTTGCAGCTAAATTTCTTCATTGAATATCGAGGCAGAATACAAAGTTTGTTACGTCATATGTATGTTGGGCCACAACTGAGGCTTTTTTAAGGAATTCTGAGCCGTACACAACCACTTTGTGGAATCAGCTGTCTGAAGTAGTCTTTCAAAACCAGTATTGGTTTAGAAAGACCACTATCATTCGGCTTGGTATCCTTCAAGAAAAGAGCGTACCTATGTCTAAAAGTCCCGCAACGCACAGGCGCTCAAGCTGGGATTTAGGGTGTCCATGGGCATAGGGCATGGGCATATTATATATTTTCATAAATATATAATAACATAATTCTACATGATGATTAAAGCGTGGATTATTCAAGCGTGGTATATTCAATGACAAAATAACTCAAAACATAGGTAAACCTTTATATCTTATACATAATGACACGATATATATACTAATAAGTTTTCTAAAATACCGCCCGTAAAAGTATCGGTCAGTGCGTGAAAATAAATGACGCCATATTTGTCTCGCTTACAGTCGTTATGTTGACATTTGTCCAACTCATAGGTAGAAAACTAGCCATTTCTCCATTAAAGCTTCATATTTTTCACAAAAACAACCCTATTATATTGTATGAATCTCTTTGAGGCTACATCATCATCAT
>DWCF01006735.1:0-11871 GCA_018230265.1 Delias oraia | reverse complement strand
CGTTAGTTTTATATTTTGCATCAACCGTTAAAAACTATTGCCATTACTGTCTTTTGTTGGATTTTTTAAATGCAAATACTGGGCTTTGTCGAATAAGAGCCTTATGAATAAATATATTGTATGTTTTTCAGTGGATGTACATACAAACAGATGTATTTTTTTTTGGATATAGTGGTAAACAAGCAGGATTTCAACTAGTATAAGCGCTCCTCCGCCCATGGTCTCCCTTGCAGATCCGCGGATGCGTTGCCGACCTCATACATAAACCTTATAGTAGAAGCCATAATTATAATAGAAATTTAATACATGCATTAATCTCGGTAACACGTTAAAATTGTAACGTTATACGTTAAAAATTCCGCGTAGAAGGTGAAAATATAGTCAATGCGCAGACTGGCGCGGTTGTCCATGGGCGAGAGTCCTCTTATCATATAGGAGACCCACCTGCGCCGTTGCCTACGACTCTACATTATAATAAAAAAGATATTATATAATATAATATTTTCACCCTTCTACGATCAATACTTATTTTTAAATAGGGATATAAGAACCTCGATGTATATGGCAATACAACGTTTGCCCGGGTAAGCTAGTTTAATATAAACAACCCAGACGAGACTTAAAAGCTATCCAGTTTCAGTGAAACGCTAATGCTTACACAATCTAATTTCATAAGCCGTCAAGAAAACAGGACATTGATACGGAAACGGTTGACAAGCAAGAATGACATTTCTTTTACGGTAGTATAGAAGTTATGGCCATCTGTATACATTTACTCTTTACCTCAACTATAATATAAATATTATATAATAAATATCATTTAATAATATCAAATATAATATAATTAAAGCAGTCAAGAATGATGAATTTCAATATTATAAAAAAAAATTTCGAGGTCAACGTCTGTTTTAAATTATCAAGTACAAATAAGTTGTTGGAGTTAAGTTAAGTATATACTTCATAACTTATGTATTTAATATATAAAATTCTAATGTTAGTTACCATACTCCTCCGAACGGCTTGACCGGATATATGAAATTTTGTAAATATGCATATTAACTAGATCTGAGAATCGGTTACTATTTTCTATACTCCTGAGGAGTTAACCACCCCTAACATTTGCTTACAATATTTTTTATTTATATTTGTTATCATTTTGCATGAAATAATACATATAACTGTAAATTTTCGTACTATAGGATTATTTTTTAATAGACACTGATACTGTATGTGGCAAAACAACGTTCGCTGGGGTAAGTTTGTATATGTTTATAAGTAACAATAAATTACTCTTACTCTTATTCCATAAAATTATTATTTAACCTTTATTTAAATTTATTTTGGTTACCTACGTTTGTACCTAAATCAGCTTTTCGTAATAGAGATAACAAAGCCTTGCCTGGAGGTATCTGAGTGTCGAATACAATTTCATTTAAAATACATTCATAGTCCTGCTTTGTGTCACAGTGACATACAATAGACAGAGAAAACGAACAATTTACAAAAAATTAATTGACCAATTACAATATTTCATTCTTACTATGGACCCATGGAATTACAGCTTAGCAACGTGAAACAATATCTACCTTGAGATATAGGGTTCGAATTCCGGTCCGGACAATTATAATTTTCTCTGGAGGCCTTGACCGTGTCCGGGTGAGTGTCTTAATACTATCGTAGCCGTGGGCATTTGCTAAATATTTGCACACGCACTCATAGGGCCGGCTCGTTCGAAGTGATACCACGGGCTCACAGATTACTCACCATGAAATAGTAGTTGTACTTGAAATTGTGCTTCAACTATGTTTCGCTGAGTGAGAGAGGATAACGGAAGCTCATAAAATTGCCGCTTAAATGGCATAAAAAGCAGGTAACACAACTATTGCGTGGTCTGTAGCGCGGTTGTCCATGGGCGGTTTTTTTATCATATTAAAGACCCACTTGCTCCGTTGTCCCCTATTTATAGCACTAAAAAAAATAAAAAATTCGGCAACTTAACTAAATCACATATTGTGGCGTGGCTGTGCATATCTGATCTCTTACCATTAAATAGCCATATGACATAAAATTGTGTCCGTTTTCGCAAAAGCACAGAAAAAACGCACGTTCGTTACCGACTTTAGGAAGGTAAGCTAATTTCATAAGTTGTGGACAGGTATCTCTCGCAAAATACGACGTTCCAACATGGCCCGTGGATAATAAGTTGCACTTGCTTGTTGCTATCTGGCATCAAAACTTGACGAGCGAAGAAAAGCAAGGTCTTATATACATTCAAAAGTTTATATTAATTATCCAAGACATTTTTCAATTTAATTAATTAATACATATTATCATTACTGATACGGTTTTTGACAATCTAAAATTTGACAACCTATTTTAAACGGATCAAGAAATAGAATAATTTGAAAAGAATGTTATGCTTTGGAAGAAAAATAAAATTACCTACCCTAAAACTTAGCTATCCGTCTCTTTTGTAAACATCTAAATGAAAAGTCTACAGAACTCCATATTTCAACATATAAGTAACGGATACGTAATGACTCTGTTGGCTCCATACCAGTAAACAGTTTAAGCTTTTAGCTCATTTACGCCACCAAAGAACATAATTTACTACCTATTTTGTAAGTAAATAATGTCTTATACTGAACTATAATTAAGTATGTGTAAATATATTATGAGAATAGTTCTTGGGATAAACTTTATATAGCAATTTTCTTTAAATAATTATCACAAATAACTAATATTATTTAACCATTTTCTATATTATCTCTATATCTAATTCACTTTTTTTATTGTATAGGCAGATCTTCTCTTAAGTAGAGATTCTCTTAATATATTAACGCTGCCCATGGATAACCTCCCCACAATCCTCCCACAATACCAGCGTGAAATAGTTTTCGTTCTGAATGAGTGAGGATGTCAGAGGCCCGTGACACTACATATATCGCTCAAGCGCTGTAAAAAGCCGGCAACACAACCAATGCGCGGACTGTTGCGCGTTTATTCATGGGCGGCGGTGTTCTGTTTACCATATAGGAGACCCATCTACTCCGTTTTCCACATAAATTATTTAATAGAGGTTCTCCACAAGGAAGGTGTTAATAGCAAATTAAACCTTATTTCCAAACTACTAAAGCTTCTTATTTCAAGTAAAATGTTTACACTGGGTATTTCGTTAATTGACTGTATAAAATATTAGATAGGTATGACAGAATGTAAAAGTTTATGCTTCGAAATATTTTCTTTGTACAATGGCAATTAGGAAGACTGTAGATGTTTCATATTTTAATGAAAAAATCGAATATTTGTTAGAGCCATAAATAATAACTTGGTAAAAGCGAATCATAATTAAATTTTCAACTAGGTCCGTACACAATGCTCTACACCATCTTTTTCGCTCATAAACAAAATTAATAGTGCTAGTTAGTACGGGAATAAATAGTTATTTACTTGCTTACTGCAAGTTGGACGTGCTTTTATAAGGCTTCTTTGAGTTGTATTTTATGCCCGAGAGAATTCCTTGTGAAAATTCACACATCGTTCGTTTGGTTGGTTTTAAGTTAGGCCGCCGAAATGTCTGGAAATTTAATTTGCACATTTCTTTAGTTTCTATAATTATTTTTATTAGAAATATATAATTCTTGTTTGCAGATTTTATGGTATATTTCGTTACTATATAATCATGTTATAAACTATTTTAATGTGTTTTTAGGAGGCCATCTTTGAGGAATAAGTAAGCAAGTCTTATTTGATTTTGTCGAAAAATACTTCAATTACTTATTATCGAGAGATTAAGAAGTAATAACCGAAAATATGCACGCATCTCCTTTTATTTTATTAGACCTTAGAGTATACAAGTATTTTAAGTAAGAGACCGTCTGCGGCTAGAACTTTTATATGAATAAAATTATATTATATAAATAAAAAATGGAAAAAAATAACAAAATAAACAAAAATTCTTACACTAAAACAATGGATTCTTCACTCTCTGTGGTCTGAATGATTCTTGATAAAACTTTTTTTTATGTAGAATCGGTGGTATACGAGCAGGAGGTTTACCTAGAACAAGCGGTCCTCCGCTATTACAACTTTAGCCCTTGCAATGTTGCAGGTGCGTTGCCGGCCTTTAAGAAATGTGTACGCTCTTTTCTTGAAGGTCCCTAAGTCATATTGGTTTGGAAATACTCCTGCTATACTTTGTAAATACTTTGGTAACAAGGAGGCTAACTCGCTGTTGGCCTAACGGCCTATACATCTTAACACTCAGCCCATGAATGGTAGCCTAAATATAATGAACAGTCGCTGATTTATCTCATCGGGAGGTCATCATCACCTGTATTTTCTTAAAAAAAACGAAATCTCCTTAACAATTCTAAATAATTTAAATGATTGAAATACTTTCTCCTACTGTACATACATTGATGGCTTTATACGACCAGTTACCTTTCAAATTACAAATTGCAATAGGCTTAATCTGAAGCCATGCCTTTCCAGTTTTTCTCGTGAGTTCAATGAACTAAATGAAGCGTGTACTGCGCTCACGTGCGACGCTTGGCGCGTCGCCAGCCGCACTGCTACATTTTGATGTCGCTTTACACTTAATCACTGTCTGAGGGTAGTTTACCTTTTTTATTAATCGATCAGATTATATTAAAAACATCTTGCAGAATTTAGAACATTAAAAAAACAGATCCATGTTAAAGCGCTTCATTTTTATTAAATATTCACAAATTATTTTTAAACATGTAAAATGCTTATGAATGCTGATGAAATACGTATTTAAAATATTTCACTACCACTTATCTGCATCGCGCGGATTGGTAATGCGTTAATCATATAAGACAGACCTGAAGAGTTTTGGATTAGTTTTTTGTTTTTAACATTATCGATATTTGTATAAAAATATTGATTCAAATATAAGCTAATTTCTATAAAATTCAATGCCAAAATATTTTTCATCGATTCCGAAATCAAAAGCTACCGATCGGTGCTTATTTTGGCACAAAGCCCAAAGATTAACCTCAAAATCTGGCACCGTAAGACGCGTAGAACTTTTGAGTTCGTTGAATCAGGATTTATATCACCCAGACGCCAGGTAACTTTTGTTTTACGTCAAATAATTTAAATATCATATTGCTGCTATAATATTATATAAAAATAACCTTTTTAAATAGTCTTATAATTTTACTTGAGGTCTCATAGATATTCTAATTAGTGTAATACACAACAACACCTAAAATAAAATATAACCAAAATATGCATTTATTAAACAACACATCACAAGGATTTATTAAATGAGAACCAATATTAGCTAACACGATTGATAAGTCTTACTTTAAATACCTTTAAATGGTACGTTAGTGGGAATTATGTTCTATGTATTTATGTATTTCTGTATTATCTTATACAAAACATCATCTCATATCAATCGAAAATACTAGTTGCCATTTTTCATGGATCAGCTTTTATTAAGTATAGGGTGGGTGATGTGGGGCAAACTAGGTCGCTACGAATACAGACCCGAGGTGTGAGTGAGTAACTTTTTTCAATTTCCCGTCGAAAAAGTAAAAGTTTCGGTTTTCAGTTTAGTAAGGGCATTAAAAGCACTTAGATGGGTGATGATTTGTTTTTGTAAGAATCAAAATAAAATAAACTCGAAGAATACTCAGCATGAAATTGTAGTTCTACATGAAACGGTACCTCTACTGTTTGGCTTAGTGATTGGGGATATCGGAGGCCGTTAAAAATGCTGCATAAGCAGCGTAAATGCGTAAACGCAACAGAACCAATGTGCGGAATATAGCACGCTTGTCATTATTCAGTGGTGTTCTCTTACCATATAAAAGACTCACCTACCCATTGTTTCACTATACCATAAAAATATATGGTCATTATACTTGGATAAAATCGCCGTGGGTTCATCTTTGTTGTTGAAATATTGAGCAACGCCCTTATTTGGGTCGAGTAACTCCCAAAAAATTGCGATTCATTTATATTATTAGGCAATAAAATAGTCTTGAAATTAGAATAGTTACCTCGTTTCAATTTCACTGGGGTATCTCCAGGGTAGTGTTTAAATACTATAAAAACCGTCTGTATAATTTTCCATACAACGAATACTGCTTGCGAGCTCGGTTCAGTTTTCGTCTTACAAGGCAATATAGACACTCAGCATTTTTAAAGCAAAATATATAATTTATGTATTCATTTTTATAGAAATCCTTGGTAAAAATAAAACTATTACTGCAAAAGCAGTACAAGTAGAAACGATAGGTTTGGTAGTTCCAGTGGTAATATGGTTGTTATAATTATTCCCAAATTCATTTATATAACTTAATCTATATATAAGAAGTCTCGTTTCCCTCCTATGCACACGTTTTTAATTTGTCATTGTTCCGCTTCGCCGCTGTGTGTTAAAAAGAGTCTCCGTTTACAAGAAAAAATAATTCTTGCACTAATTTCTGGCACGATTTAAAAAATAATTGAACTCAATACCGCGTGATTTTTTGTGTATGACAGGACTCTAGCTAAAACGGATTCTTATTACCATATTCCTGTTTTCTATCTGTAAAGGCAATACACATACAGTCAATATAATACAGTACATATAATAGCTAACCCCGGCAAACGTTGTTTTGCCACATATATTATCTATGACTACTAACCCAACTAAAAAATAAGGGATTGTGGTATAAAAGTCCAAATTTAGGCTTAAATGTATTTTTATGTCAAATAATAAAACTATAGAATTTAAAAAAATTAATAAATATTTTTAAAATTTTAGGGGTGCTTAATACCCCTTATCCCTCAGGGTATAAAAAATACATAGTAGCCAATTCTCAGACCTACTCAATATACATACAAAATTTCATAAAAATCTGTCGAGCTGTTTAACAGGACTATGGTTGCACGAGAATTTTAGATATCTTATCGCAATAGGTCTTTGGGGGAGGCCTATGTCCAGGAATTCAATGATGATCATTATGAATATATAAGATTATTATTATCATGAATAACATATTTAAAGATTTTGTATAAATTTATTGTTTGTTACAATAATTGAATTAAAAAAAAAGTTAAGTATACAATATAATGTTCATGCTAACCCAAAGTTTGACACTCTGTTCGGATAATATAAGGCTTTGAATAATCCGTTATTACGTATAAAATACCTAGAAACCTTCGAATAGCGTCTCGTAGCAAATTCCAGATCACGGTTAAGCCTGTTTAGCGCTTAGGTCTATCCGAAACGATGACGCTGCCTTCGCTCAAATAAAACCGATTGATACAAATTGAATTGAATCAACTTGCCGCTTTATTAACTGAGTTTATTTTGATCAGTATAGTGTGTATATACACATTTCAGGGCTTCAAACTAACAAAGTCTTCAACATACCAATATAAATGCGATTTTAAAATGAAGTATTTTTTTTAAACTAATTGAAATTTTAATTCTAAATATATTTTATGAGACTCCCTTAATTCTATTCATAAAATTATTCTATATGACTTACTTTTATATAAATTATGGAGCCATATGGTCTGAATGTTATATAGTTAATACAGACATTAAGTTTTGTTCCCAAAATTTTTCATAAAGTTCACCCTTGGGTGTCCTCCCAAAATCACCACACATTGAATAGTTTTATAATGTGTAACATAAGCACGTAACTTTTAACTGAGTGATTAAAACTTGCCACAACAGCATAGGCAAAAGCAACGCAAAATAGATGTACAATATAATATAATACTTTAGAAATATTGTCAATTAAGCTTAGAAGAAAATGGAACTGGTTTTTTTTTCGAAATCAGACTTTACTTATAAACCCAATCAAAAGTCTTAGGGAAGTAGATTTTATTAATAAAATATTTTAAAAAAATAATTTTAAGCATACTTCTTTAAGGTAGCAAGTTCCATATTTTGATTTGTTAAAACGTAAATAAATTGCACACTTGGTACGCGAGCGAAGCAATTTAGGTCACGTCGTTATGAAAAATGTAAAGATAGTGAAGACACAGTGTAATGGTGTACGTCAGTTTTACACTATACTCACCCGTGCAAGAGCCATGCTGAAGCATATGCTAACGCATTAATTAGGTCGGTCGTCCGAAGTGATATCACAGGGTCACAGAATACTTAGCATAAAATGGTAATTGTACCTAAAAGCGGTGCTTCTACTGTGTTGCGCTGAGTGGGCGAGGATTACGAAAGCCCTTAAAGCTGGCAACACAACTAATGCGAGGACTGTGGCGCGGTTGTCCATGGGCGCCGGTGTTCTCTTATATAGGAGAACACCGGACCGCCTGCTCCGTTGTCCACTATACTATAAAAAATATTTTATTTAGGATACGTTGTCTTCTTTTTGCTGTATAAAGCAACTGTTTTAAATTTTACATATAAATGTATCTAGTCTTATAGAATTTTCCAAACATATTAAACAGAAAATATTTGTGAAAATATCAATGCTAAGAATAAACCTTGCGGTTGGAATTAATGTCAGTTTTAATTGTCTTTATTGTCTTTAAATGAAAGACGGTATATATATTTTTATATCTACACTTTTTACATTAAATCATTTGTTAAGCATATTTTAATATTGTAAGTCAAATTATGGCTATATCTGTTTTTAAGATATACATTTAAACCAAAAAAAAAATATAAATATAAAATTTCTGAAGTTATTTATTATAATAATTTAACATAACATGCAACCCATATATCTGATGATACTACAGAAACAGACTACCTTGCCGTAGGTTATAAACATATATAAAAGATGAATTTTGCTAACAGTGATTTGGAACAGTAATTAAGTAATTTAATTTTGTTAATAAAACACAACTGAATTTCTCTAAAATAAAATAAACGACATTTAATGTTTCCAATTACGACGTCGTTCCCAAATCACAATTTTTACAATCTAATTTTACTACAGACTACCATACTATAATATAACATACAGATACATAATATAAGATAATTATATTTTTCTTTACACATAAAAAAAATAAAATTATTTCCTTATTATGAAGTAAAATAATAAAAAAGACTTATATAACGTTTTTTTAATGTAAAATTCAATTTACGTTTAAATATAATTACGGTTATTATCATAAATTAAAAAAACCCATTAAGGCACGGTTAATTTTGTGGTTAGTTATAAAAAGGTCCCTTATTGAATAAATACAGGCCTAATGGCGTGTCATTCTGTATGAAATATTTGTTTTGCTTGGGTAATAGCTCGGATATCAGAATATAATATTAATTATTATTAATACCCTTTCTTGTCATCGGGGATTTCCTCTCTACCTACGTTCGAATATATTAAATGCAAAATATCTTTAATGTAGCGTATTTTTTTTTCATTTAATTTATTTCATTCGCTTTATTTAATTGAGATGCCACTTTTAAATCTCATTAACCAATTTACAATAATCTTGTGATTTATCTATGTATTTGAAAATAGAAAATTTGTTCCATCATTTCATCTTAAAACGTTTTAAACTTTAAACAAACCCAATCTATACCTATCTGATCTACTAAGCATTCGTAAATTTTTGATGGCATTCCATGCGGTATTTTTAGTAAAGCTGAATTAATAATGTATTTAAATTTTTTAATATAAAAACATGATACACACATTCCGAACCCGTGGGAGAGCCATGCGGAAGCATATGCTATTAACTAATTAGGCCGGCTAGTCCGATGTGATACCACGGGCTCACAGAATACTCAGCGTGAAATGGTACTTGTACTGTATTTTATAGAGTGAGTGAGGATATCGAAAGCCCTTTAAAATGCCGCCTTAGTGGTGTAAAAACCCGGCTACACAACCAAAGCGGAGACTGCGGTGCGGTGTGTGTTGACGGGCGGCGGTGTTCTCTTACCATATAGAAGACCCACCTATTCCGTTGTTAAAAAAAATAATAATATTAAGGCGTAAGACTACGCTGACTACGTTCATACAAAATGCCGATTGGTTTAAGATAGTATCTAAATTAAATAAGATTCTCTTGGATGAACATAGGAAAATTACATTTATAAGTACGCCCAGGTATTGATAGGTAATTTGTAGAACGAGGCAGAAAATTGTTAGTAATTGTTGGTTTTTGTGATTTCTTAAGGCAAGCATAATAGTCATCTCTGCTTACTTTAACAAAACCGTATGACTGTATCGCTGGATTTTATTATTGATTTGTACTTTGAAATATTCTATGCAAACAATTTTTAAACAATGTCTAATAAGATTTTTTTTATATTTTCCTCTATAAATTAAACTTTGTTTTTACACCGATCTCAAAATGCCCAAAAATTAGAAAACTATTAAATGAAATCAGCCTACAAATAATAAATATACTTTGTTGAATGACTGAATTTAATCCTTTTGACACCTCATTCATAGAAATCGATCCACAAACAAGATAGAAATAGAACATAGGGATAAAAATATACGTTGAATTAATAACCTCCTCTTTAAGGAACAAAAGGATTTTTTTTATAGTATTCAGCGAACATGTGTTGAATTCTCTCACTGAATATAAATGGCGTAGACACGACAAGATTTAGCATTTATTTGTGATAATAAGCCCTAGATATTCTCTAGAATAACTAAGATTTGAAGTCCTTACAGAATTACTTAACAAGTTAATTTTAATACTATATTTGTTTAATCTGAGATAATTCATAAATATTGGATATTCTCACTGATGTTGTTTTAATAAATATTTACTTAATTTCACCTTTCCTCTTAGTTTTTTGATAAAATTCAATAAATTAAGTGTAGGTACATAATAAAGTCAACCCAATGTCTCAAATTTAAAAAAACATACTTACGAGTCACATAATTCACAAACACAACACATTTGTCTACAACATTGCGAACTAGTTGCGCGATCAGTTGACTATTCGGTCGAAGCGGCGTGTAGCAAGCCCGCCAGTCCACCCGTTTCTGGATCCAGGCACGGTTTGTAATGTGAAGTTATGAAAAACATTTCTCTTGTATTTTAATTTAAAACTTTGTAGAGTTATTTCATAATGTCTACGCAATGTCGTAGACTGCTACACTTACGAAACAGATCTTAAATATTGAAATAGTTTTTAAGTTTCTTTTATTATTTTGTGTTTGTATTCATACGTTTTAAAATATTAATATTTAAATGAAATGGATATTGAGACGTTATATTTTTAGTTGCTAATTATTTACTTTAAAATGTAAAATAATATGAAAACTCGTCTAATACTTGTAAATAATAATTTAAACTTAGTCGTTTAAAATACCATTTTGCAATTTCAGCATTAATGAATTACTAAATTAAGTAATGTTTTATAATTGTACTAAATTAAAAAAGCCTTATTAATAAAATTAGAATAAATATTTGAAGATCTTAAAGATTTATGAAGTATTTTAATACTATTTGTACTGAAATAATGGATTAAAAAGAATTTAGCCTAATTCATGAAAAGGATATATTCAATTAAGTTGTCACCATTTACAAAAGGTTGGTTACCCCTGCACAACCCGCACGTTACGTTACAGGTATTATTCTAACCACGTATTATGTAAATGTCCTCTTTATTATCGAAAAACCCAAGAGAAAGAAATTCAATCGCGCTGTTTTAATCTCATAAAATAAATTACGCTTAAACTGTGTGTAATTTGTATTAAAAAGCTATTAGTACGTAGTTCTTTAATGAAATTACAATCCTACTTAAAATCTTAAAGATATAAATATTTTATTTGTTTAATTATTATTTTGGAAACCAAAATGTTTCCCACAGAAAATCATAAATAGAAAAAAAAGCATAATTTATTTACTTATTCAAAGACTTATTTCAAATAAATGTCACAAATATATAAATATAAGTATTTA
>DWCF01006734.1:0-11874 GCA_018230265.1 Delias oraia | reverse complement strand
ATTATTATTTAAATGTGTCAAATTAATGCCAAATAATCAATTTTCTTCTCATTTTTTTATAATTTGGAAAGTGGCAAAGTTAAGAATTGTAGAAAATTCTCAATGGTAGATTGTAGTAGGAATGTGGTGTGCGTGAATTTACAGTGATCTTTTTGACGAATATTTTAAGTTTTTTTTAAGTATTTTTCGGTATAGTTTAAATAAAATCAATTATAAATGATTAAAAATGACTACAGTGAAAATTGAAGATCATTTAATTATGTATTCAGTATCCAAGACATTGCAAAGTAAATAACAGTATGTATTTGACATTTTGAATTAAACTTAACAATTTTTGAGTTATTATGTTTGTAATTAGTACAAAACAGTTATTTTTTTGTATTATTTGATAGTTATTACTATCGCCATGTTTGCTTATTTTGTAATTTATGTATGTAATAATTTTCGTATGTTTGTGTGTGAAAATTGTGATTTAGATTAAGAACGTAGTTGGTGCCGTGGTATATGACGTTGTGAAAATATATTAAAATATACGTATTATTTCCCTTTACAGTGGTTTTATTTAAATTTACCCAGTAAGCCAGCAACACAACCAAAGCACGGGATGTGGCGCGGTTGTTCACGGGCGGCAGTGTTCTCTTCCCATTTAGGAGACCCAACCTGCTCATATGGTCCATTGTCCGCTATACTATAAAAAAAAATGTTTTGTATCGGTGGCCTATAATTTTCCTTTTATTACGTTTGTGTATTATGGGGATGTACAGACGAGCGCTATCCCTTCTTAAACTTACTTTGTATGCAACATAGGAGTGGAAGAAAGGCAATCAAAATAATCCTCTTACTGTTTTTTTTAAGTTTTATGATATTTTGTTTTGGAATCTACAAATATTTGTAAAAAGCGACATCTATTTGTTCAACTTGTTCTCCAACAAGTATTGAATTATGTCTACTGTATTAACTATCTACTCGATACAAGATGACGCCACTATATATTTTGTCTACGATTAAAATTTGATCAATTGTTTGTTGAATCTATACGCTATTTCCTCAGCTACCAATATATCAATATATATTTATGTTTCTCTTTTATCTATTTAATTAAAATGAAATAAAAAATTAATATATTTTATGTCTGTCGTGCTACAATCGTTTTAAGGTTTTTAGTGTCGCGTACGAGCACCCTGTGAGATCAGCTGCTTCTAGAGGTATTTAACCAACCATTCAATCTAACCAACACGATTTGAGGACCTTAAAAAAAGCATTTGTCTCTTAAAAGCCGACAACGCACCGGCCCTGTATGAGCATTATCTATGGATGGACTGCTTATCCCATGTGTGCTAGTTTCTCAATGTTTTTATATAAAAAAATAATACTGAAACTGGAAGAATAAATTAGGCAATGCGATTTAAAAATCTGAATTCAAGAGGTAAGCATCCCTGTTTATAAAACATCGTTCAATTAACTTCATAAAATACGTCAAATGTAGTGGAAACCAGAAATAATTGGTGTATGATTGCTAAACCCTTGTTACTTGATTCACCCTAGCAGAATTGCATAGCCTGAGAGCTGGAGAAATGCTTGGATTATTATTAAGATCTTCAGCAGTTTGAAGGTTTTTAACTATGTCTTTATAGTGCAAGACATTGCTGCATTTTTTGTTATTGATCATTTACGTAACAGCCCAGTAAGCATATAATTGGACTTCTGTTGTTCCATAATAGAACAGTTACTTTCTCGATTCTAACAAAAACGAAATAAAGCTACAATTATATGATATACTTACAGATTGGTGTCTAAAGTGAAACTTTTAGTTGAAATGACAAAAAGGCAATAAAGTACACAAATGCTTATAAGGCGGCACCACAACCAAAGCGCGGCTTTTATGCGGTGTGTTGTGGCGGTGATTTCCCACTGCCTACCCGCCTGCTCTGTCCCCTAATATACCATTAGAAAAAGGATATTTGTCGTATAAAAACGCATTTTAGATAAAGAATTCCCTTGTAAACAAAGCATGCGATTTAGATAAACTTAAGACACCCCTTCCTGACAATTAAGTCGGTCTCAAGTTACAGTTTGACATTGACAGAAGAGGGAAGTACTTGCCGCGTGTCGTACGCGTGGCGGAGCTTTTGTTTTTTGGCGGAAGTTCCACAGATACTAAACGTCTTTACCGTTTTTGTTAAAGTTTTAACACGAGACAGGATACTTACATGCTTGGCTTATATCTCACGTAGTATGAATATGATTTTTATATGATAACATCTGTATTTGCAAAAAATAAATGCGGTCACACATCCCTTAATTAGAGTCAACCGTTAAGTGTCACTCGAGCGATTTTTGATATGACACGTTGTCTGTCAACATACTCTAGGGTTCGCACTGTTAATAAAATGATACATTATTAATGTATGAATATGAAATAGAATAAATCTAAATAAATATATCTAATAAATCTAAAAAAAATTCGTGTTTTGTTTTGACATCTTCAATTTCATATCTTGAACTTTTATTTTAATTGAATTAATTCAGACATTACCTGAGGGAGATTTATGTAGGTCTTTGGCATAGGTTGCATAAGAAGCCGGCAACATAAACAAAATGCGGATTGTGCGGTCCATTGCTGCCGGCGACTTTTACCATTACGGAGTCCTCGTTATACGTATAAACAATACAATATAAATACCTTATTGAGGCCTAAAATAAAAATTAATAACTCCAAAAAAATATTAATAGAAAAAAGAGAGTGTTGACTCTTTAAGTTTCACATTTTACAACTTGAATATTATTATTTTTACTATTTTTTTATGGTGTAGCGGACAATGGAACAGGTGGGTGTCCTATGTGGTAAGAGAACACCACCGCCCATTATAAAACGCGCCACAGTCCGCGCATTGGTGTTTGGCGGCTTTTTACGCCGCTTAAGCGGTACTTCTAAGGGCCTCCGATATCCTTACACACTCTGCCAAACACAATACAAGTATCGTTTAACGCTGAGCATTCTGTGAGCCCATGTTATCACTTCCGACGAGGCGGCTCAATTAGTGCGTGTCAGCATATATATGTATTAGAATATATTAAATATATTAAGTATATATTTAACAAAAATATACCTGTAGCATCTAAATAATGAATAAATTTCACAGCATTCATATTTTAATCTACAGTTAAAAGATATAATAGAATAATTTAGTTAAATTAAAAGCCGCCTAGAAGCCCTATGTACCAGGTAATTTTCCCATAGTTAATTATGGGAAAGCACGTATGAGCGAATCAAGGGCACTTACGATAGTATCGATCAGTTGACTAAACATTTTTACTTTATGAAAATAGTCGCCTCAATTTGAGTCTGCATCAGTAAAACGAAACAGTTTGGTCGTACGAAATCTGTTTCTAGTCAAATATGTAGTGTTTCTGGACTTCTAGCCTCTGCATGATTCATCCTCGATATTTGTCGTACCATAACTGAGCCTTTTTAAGGCATTTTGTACCACGCATCTCTGTGTTAAATCAGCTGTAGGTCGTTGATTCAACAGAGTTATGTAAATTAATTATTATTAATTACTTTAGAATTTATTTTCAAGAATGTTGATTTAAGTTTTTTGTATGTAGTTTAGTATTACGTTAATGTTGCAATAAAAGTTGATTTTATTTGTGACTTTCTTTTATTTTTTTAGGTTTTATAAGTTAAGTGTTCCCAATTACTCCACTTTCCCCTCGTAGTGTTGATTCAACAAATATGAAATGCTGCCTAGTATTTTTAAAATATTACGTCTTAGGGGCTTCAAAAAGAAAGGCGGTTTCGTTGTCGGCCTCTAAGGCCATCTCAGCTAGACATCCATAGGTGTCCATGACCGTTGGGCCATCTATTCTAGGTGAGATTTATCTACAAGTAGTACTACTATTTTGTCTAAGATTTTATAAAAAAAACTATTGCGTCACATTTTTTTCTTTACCATAACTAATTTTTAATATTGCATCACAATTGATGCCAGTACAAATGTAGACAACCATTATTACAGATGTTCCTTGAATTATCTTCCTCGTGAGATTTAATATAAGCACCGATAAATCATACAGTTTTATTTCAGTTTTCTACCTTTCGAATGGCAATAAGATAATTGCTTAAAGCGATAATTATTTTCATATATTAAAGAACGCTTTCCAAGACTCAATAGATCTGCAATCTGATAATATCGTCTCGTCGTTACTACTTTAGTTATACTAATATTTCCTTATGTAAATTTAAATGACAAAAATATATTAAGAATAGTCTCACTTCCGATGTAATTTTTATCCGATATAAATATTAAAAAGTCATAAATTCACTTATTTATCATTAATTGCTCATCAATCACTCATTAATCACTTCATTTATTTCAGTGCTTTAGTATTCAGAAGTTTTTTCTGTGATTTTTATTATGTTTAAGTATATTTTCTTTATGATGTAGCAGGCAACTGAACTTAAGTACCTACTAAAATATACATACTATTATTTTGATAAGCAGTCGGTAGGTGCCTTAATGAGGTGAAAATCAAAGCGAAATTATGAATACAAAATCGGCACACGTCCTCAATCATAGCAAACTCTATTATCTATGGCAAATTTATTTTGACAGCTACAATTTGACAGAGGGGGATATAATTTAATTTGGTTTAATAATGCGTGCGCTCCTTTTGATTGCACGAATTTGTGTTTATTGAAGCTATAAACTAATTTAGCTGGGAATTTAGCCCCGCACTTTTCTACTCCGTATCCCTGGCGTTGTTCATAGAAAGGGTTTTGAGTTTGACTACATGGCAAATAAAAGATAAAAAAAAATATGTTAATTTCAAGTACAGCAGATGTTCTGCGATCACCAACCTGCCTGCCAAGCGTGGTGATTAAGGCAAATAACCCCCCCTAAGACGTCGCGGGCAACCGCTGGATCCAGATCGCTCAAGATCACAGCGGGTGGGCTTCCTTGGGGAAGCCATATGTCCAGCAGTGGATTTGAATGGGCTGATGATGATGATGATATGTTAAAAACATAAAAAGATAAATATATCTATGATTTCACAGATTATAAACAGACCCTTGCAACATTCTATTTTTATATATTTATTATATCGGAGCGTTCTACTATTGACATACGTAATATTGTTTCTTGAATGTATACGAGTTTATATTGTTAATCAATTTATTTTGTGGAACCTTTAACAACATTTTTTTATAGTATAGCGGAGCAGGTGGGTCTCCTGTGTAGTAGAAGAACACCGCCGCCCATGAACAACCGCGCCACAGTCCGCGCATTGGTTGTGTTACCGCCTTTTTACGCCACTTAAGCTGCACTTTTTTAAAGGCTCATATCCTCACTCACTCTGCGAAACGCAATACAACTACTGTTTCACGCCTACTATTCTGTAAGCCCGTGGTATCATTTCGTTCGAGCCATTGATTACAAATGATAAAAAGAAACATTTATGGAGATATGAATGTCAAATATTTGTTAAGCAAAGAGTTGTTATAGGTAAATGAAATATGATACAGCGTCTGAAAAAAATAGAGTGTATGAATTATTATAAAAGTCACCTCATGGAGAATTCTTAACATCGATTGAAATACACATAGCAGGTGAAGCCAGGTGTAAGCGCAAGGTAATCCATAAACGGCGATAAAACGACAAGCGACCCCAAATCTCCGCTTTTGATCCCTAATTGATGACCTCTGATTGGCTGAAGTTTACTCTATGCGCGCGTTCTCGGTTCTCATTGGCCATCCAAATCCCACCCATTTGGATTAGGGTGAGATAGAGGGTGTCAGGGATTTCACAGCCTTGATATTATGGATCTACGCTGAATTTAAATATAAAATCAGATGTTGATACAAAACATATAAGATAGGTTATTAAGACTTCCGGCGAGGCAAAAAACATATCAATTCGTTCGACATTGGTTCGTCTACCACAATATATTTGGTATTAAAATAATGAGACGTTTTCGGAAAGTGGGGATCTATCGAGATTTCAACCTATAATAGTTAATAAATATATTCAATTAAGTAAATAGATATTAAACACAATTTTATACAGCACATATCTTGTATGTTTTGATTGCATAGACAATATTACCTACGTTATAAAATGATTATTTAAAACTGTACATACCGATTTAATTTAATTGAATATCCCACATATTTACATAGGTACTTACATATTATATTAAAACATATTATCATACCACTAACGAAAAGAACAATTTTCAAGAGTAAATATAACTGCAGCTAATCCAGCTGCAATTTTTAAGTTTTAATATTTTAAGTTGTTGAAAATGTTACATTTTTGAAACAAGTAATGTATTGAAAAATTGTATTTTTAAATAAATTTTATAGTCAGTGTGAAAACGATCTATTTAAGTATTAAAACATCTTGATCGTTGTATAGCGATTTTGCATGGATGATCGCAAATGCGTCTAGTAAGAACCAATAAATGTATAGAGGTACCGCATTTCCTATAGAGATATATTTTTTAGATTTATATATTTCCTATAGAGAAATACAAATTTATATCTATCAAACTTGAAATTTTATTTATCAATTTTATGTGTACGAAGCTATATGACCTCCAAAATACCTTTAGATATATATAGTACCTACATAACTACCAAACATTTTTTTTAGTTTCAACATAAAAAGCCGAGGATTATTAAGTAAAAAATCTATCTATATATTATACTATATGTGTCATAAAGTATAACAAAATTATAATATCAAATTCATTTAGTTTAGTTAAACTTAATTATTTCTGTTGTCTATTAAAAAATTTAAGTAATAAATATTTTTCATAGGTTATACAAAAATAAATATAAACCAATTTGTTTTATAGAAAATTTATAACATGAAAAATGAATAAACATGAATAAAGTCAATAATCTGTGTATATTTTAATATAGAAATTGTTTTAGTATGTTCGTTACATAGTATAATAGGGAATTTAAAAAAAAAATTCAATAATTCATTTTCGTTACAGTAGGTATTATAGAAATGGGAAACATTATAATATATTTTCAAAAATCGTTTTTGATATGAAATTGAACACAAAACTCAACCTATTTGCTTCGAATTAAAAAAAGATCATCGAAGTTCCCGCCAACTATGCCACCCCTTAGAGGCGGGGCGACAGCTCCCATCCCTCCATCCCTATTACAACAGTTTATCGAGGTCTGTAGACGGAATAGCCTCGTTTTGGCACACAACAAGCAAAGCGACAATTATCCGCGATATAATTATCGATTTAGCATTAAATTTATGTTCTTATGTTATATTAGTCTGTGGAATTTTCGCGCGATTATTGTCAATGATTTAAATAATTTATATTTTATGTTGTATTTAATTTGTAATGAATATGTGATTTTCTTAAACTGGACTTGATACAGATTTAATGAAAAAGATAATGTGTTTGAAATCAAAATGAATCAAGAAACCCGAAGTGATTCGCCGAGTGAGAAACGCCAAGATTCAAAAACGTCTTTTTTAATTGAGGACATTCTATATCGAAGTCATAGACAACCATTTAAGCAGCCAGAATCAAGAAGGTTCGATATAGAACCTAAATATTTCCCTTCACCGGCGGATGTGAGGCCCCATGTTCCCAGAGAAGGATATCTGCAAGTTGCCATGGGTGCTTTAGGTGCATATTTACACACACCCAACACTTACAAGTCTGTGGAAACACCATATTTCTTATCACAAGGTATTTAATTCTTTTTTATATAAAATTATTATATTTTACCTTTTACGTAGATACATGTTAACACCTAAAATAAAGTCTTTTAATCCCTCTGTGCTATTAGTAGGTAGACTGTTAATTGTGGGGTGTCTACTTCTCTGTCGTTGACTTCGGAAATCCAAAACGAATTAATATATGTTATATTGTGTTTTTTATTTATTGCAACTATATCTAAGTATATATGCCTTCTAAACACATGCAGTTGAATGAACAAAGCCAATTTAAAACTAAATTAAATTACCTTAAATACTTATTACAATTTACTTATTTAATAATAGCATAAATTACACAAAAATTACTCATAACAAGCAATAAAATAATATGACCTTCTTCAATAGTTTTATTGAATTGAGCATACAATCTTTTTGATATCAAACTGCATTTGAAGTGTTTATCATACTATTATTGGAACAAGATATACATATGACAGAAAGGTTGCGATGAGTCGGACGTGTTTAAGGAAGGAAAAACGGCGTAAAAGCCGGCAACACAACCAAAGCTGCATATAAACGAAATATAAATGGATATAAAATAATAGTTTATATTTTTAATATAAGATGGATCGCAATAACAGATTTACTATTAAATATAATAATTTACGTAACAATTTTTATTTATTAGGAACTTCGTATATTTGAATGAGTTATACATTTAATAGCGACTTAACGGCAGATTTAACCTTCACAATTATTTGAACTAGTGAAGATGTGATATCAGGGTTCTGGTTGTCTATGAGGGCAGGTTCAGTAGAAATTGGTTCATTTCCATCAACCAACGCTGGTTCGGGGTTGATGCTTTCACTACCATCGACTAGAGCTGGTTCAGTGTTGATGCTTTCGCTACCATCGACTAGAGCTGGTTCAGTGTTGATGCTTTCGCTACCATCGACTAAAGCTGGTTCAGCGTTGATGCTTTCGTTACCATCGACTAAAGCTGGTTCTGTGTTGATGCTTTCGCTACCATCGACTAGAGCTGGTTCAGTGTTGATGCTTTCGCTACCATCGACTAGAGCTGGTTCAGTGTTGATGCTTTCGCTACCATCGACTAAAGCTGGTTCAGCGTTGATGCTTTCGTTACCATCGACTAAAGCTGGTTCTGTGTTGATGCTTTCGCTACCATCGACTAGAGCTGGTTCAGTGTTGATGCTTTCGCTACCATCGACTAGAGCTGGTTCAGCGTTGATGCCTTCGCTACCATCGACTAAAGCTGGTTCTGTGTTGATGCTTTCGCTACCATCCACTAAAGCTGGTTGGGTGTTGATGCTTTCTGTCCCATCAACCACATCGGATGCTGGAGCAGATTTAACATTCACGACTACTTGAACCAATGGAGATTTAGCATTAGGAATGTCGCTGTCTACGAGGGCAGGATCAGTAGAAATAGGTTCATTTTCTTCTATCAAGGCTGGTTCGGTGTTGATATTTTCTGCGCCTTCAACCAATGCTGGGTTCAAGTTTATGTTTTGAATTCCATCAACGGAGGGACGGGCAACTGCAACGGCGACGAAAGCAGCAATTAGTAACAGCTTCATTTCTGAAAAAAAAAATATAATTATTTTTTAACAGAGATTTGTCGAAAAAAGCCAAGTCGTGATTGAGATTTTTAACGGAGAAATACCAAGACAAGGTATCTTTTACGAGTAAACTGCTGATCTTAATAACGGTTAGTCTAACGTCAACAAGATTATTTTACACAATAGTACCTAATTGCGTACAATGAATTTGACATTTAAATTAACCGTGAAATGAATAACAATTCAATTCAATAGAATATCATAGTTGCAAAATTTTATAAATAATTCAATGGAAGAGCCATGCTGAAGCATATGTTAATATATATGCATTAGTCGGGTTGTCTCCTGGCCCGATCGAGTTAGATGAGGCAAAAATCCGACAACACACCCAAAGTGGGGATTGCAGTGTGGTAATTCATCAGTGGCGGTTATCTCTTACCACCTATAGAAGCTGCTCCGTTGTCCTCAAATATTACAGTACCATGTACACAGTGGTGCATGTAAAATTGCTGTTATAAAATTTTCTAACCGAAATTTTGTGCCTGAGACCAAAAAACAAAATAAAATCAACAGACAAAATATTTGATATGATGTTTATATGCAACATGTGTATGTTATATGTTTCATATGTTATATGAAAGACAACAACGGAGTGATACAATAAAAGTACGTACTACTTACTTCCTTGTTGGTAATTGATGTAAATGAAGTGATTACTCTAATTTATATAAAAATATTTATCAAACGTTATAAATTATCCTTCAGTATCGTTGATACGCATTTATATTTTATTACAAGTAATCTAATGGTTATAGACATCATTAATCTAAGATAATATTAGGTTTTAGTAAGACTATTTTATTACTTTTGATACAAAGTAATTGCCGTGGCTTAGTGGTTTACGGAGATTTGAATCCTGTAGCCTATTTCGCAAACTTTTTACGTGATTAATACATCTAGGAAAAGGTGAAATTTTAAAGGTACCTACACCACAGATAAAAAACATCTAATGTAATTATTAATCAATATCAACTCACCCGTGGGAGAGCCGTGCTGAAGCATATACTGTTGCACCAATTGGCCGGCTCGTCCGAAATTATACCACGGGCTCACAGAATACACAGTGGCGTAAATAGCTGGCAACATAACCAATGCGCAGACTGTGGCGCGGTTGTTCATTGGCGACGGTGTTCTCTTACCATAGGAGACTAACTGCTCCGTTGTCCGCTTTACTATTAAAAAAAAATGTTTATTAAGTACCAAAACAATGAAAAAAACTCGCGTCAGGATATATGTGTGCCCAAGTTATTACCCTTATTATTATAATGTATTATTATATATATTTACTATTTTTACCCTTAACTATTGCTTAACATAAGTTTATAAGACAACCTTATTTTCAAGGAACACATATTATGGACCAAGGTAAACCTGTATGCCGCGATACACACTTTGCGGAACACTGTTCTGGAGTACGAATTGAGAAAAACAAATAAATTATGAAACTACAACATGAAAACACATTATCAATGAAAATGGTGCAAGAGGTTAAAGTTTATCAATAGATCACGCATACCTACTCGTTATAATAAATATTTATTTTCTTTGTTTTTTTTTAAATACAAAAGCTTTTCAAAACACTTCTTCACCAATTAATTGTAGACCTTACGAATAAAAGTTTCAAATATGAGGATATACACCCGTGGGAGAGCCGCGAGGATATCGGAGAACCTTAAAATTGTGTCGTTTTAGGCGGAGTATAAGCTGGCAATACTACCAAAAGTGCGGACTGTCGAGTGGTTGTCCATGGGCGGAGATGTTCTCTTACCATATAGAAGACCCACCTCCGTTGTCCGCTATAATATAAAAAAAGGTTTTCAGTAAAATTTTAATTGATTCACAAGATCCTTCGTTTTTAAATAAAATATTTTACAATCATTTTTATCTATTTGTATCGGAAGGTCATTTACACAAAACGCGATTCAACAATTAGCATAACGATAAAGCATATTTTATTATCGTGTAGCGGATAACTGAGCAGATGGGTTCCTATATGGTAAGAGATACCGCCGCCCATGACCAACCAAGCCTCAATCCGCGCTTTGATTGTGTTGCCGGATTTTTATGCAGCAAAATCGATATGATTGCAAGGGCCTCCGATATCCTTACTCACTCAGCGAAAAACAGTAGGTATAATACAAGTACCGTTTCACGCTGAGCATTCTGTGAGTCCGTGGTATAACTTTGGACGAGCCGGCGCAATTAGTGCGTCAGAATATGCTTCATCATGATTCTCTCACGGGTGCGATAGTGTGAGGACAGTCGCCCGGCTACTGTCAAGCCGATCCAAAGACCGAATAAATTATAAATTAAATTAAAAAAAAATGGACTGGGATTTGAACCCGATACCTCTCTGTTGCTTTATGGTAGGCTTATATACCGTTTAGCTACGAGTTTTTAATAATATTCATAGAATAGAAGGTACATGGGCATGTGTTAGTATAAGCGATCCTGTTCATGGGTTTTTTTTTTTTTTTTTTTTTAAATTTATTTTCACATTTCTATATGTAAGATTTGGAATTCTTACTTTTAAACAT
>DWCF01006733.1:0-11876 GCA_018230265.1 Delias oraia | reverse complement strand
AATCTACCGGATCCATTATGTACCCTCAGCAATTCATAAGATCACTAAACCTAAAAGACAGATAAACTATTAAACATAAAACATTACCCTCCATTTTTGTATAAAAATATCCTATTTCCTTCTCATGGTTCTAAGCTACCTGTAACTAGTTTTCAGTCATATAAGTTTAGCTGTTCTTGAGTTTTGTAACTGTGTAAATAACACGGCTTCCTTTTATATATGTAGATAGGGGACAAAAAAGCAGACGGATTCTCTTATGGTAAAAGATTACCCTCTTCATTAGTCATGCTGCAATCCGCATTTTGGTTATGTTTCCGCCTGCGAGAGGCATACCTTAGCGGACCTTCAGTAACCTTTTTCACTCAGCGAAATAGTTCAAGTACTAATTCAAGCTGATATTCAATGAACCCGTGGCCTGCCTCTGTACGAGTCGGCCCAATTCGTAAGTCTGTAAGCACTTCAGCTCTCCTACGAGGGAGACAGTGTTAAGACACTCGACCAGCCACTGTCAAGCCATTTCAAAGACGTAATAAACTTATGAACTAAATTATGATTTTTTACGGTATAGCGGCTTACGGAACAGGCGGGCCGTCTATGGTCTATGGTAAGAGAAAACCGACGCCGATGGACAACCGCGCCACACTCCGTGTATTGGTTCTATTGCCGGCTTTTTACTCCACTTAAGCGGCACTTTGACGAGTCTCCGATATCCTCACTCACTCAGCGAAACTCAGTAAAAGCACAATTTCAAGTACAACTACCATTTAACGCTGAATATTCTGTGAGTCCGTGGTATCACTTCGGACGAGCCGCCCCAATTGATTCGTCCGCATATTTAGCATAGCTCCCCAACAGGTGGGACAATATTAAGACACTCTCAATCCCTTCCAGAAACCGAATAAATTATAAATGAAATTATAAATTATAAATGAAATTATAATTTATATATATGTGTCCGTCTCAATTCAAGGTAAACTTATTAAACCACTTAGCTACAAGGCTCTCCAAAATTCTATTCAGACAGATTGAACCCGGTAACTATGACGTCACAGTAGCGTATGACGTACATTTGTTGTTCCTAAAGCTAGATAACTTTTAAGAAAATATTTGATTTTATGAATTATTTATTTATAAGAAAAGCAATAAATATTATGAAATTATCTAATACCTATCCCATTTTACTCGGACCAGAATATTCATGAGTTGCGAAGAGGTGTTCGCAAACTTGATCGACTGGTTCAGGAAAATACATCGATATTGGATATCCAAGCTGCACAAACTTGCTGCAAGTTAGAAGTCACGCTGTCATGTGAAATAATTACTTGGCCAAGTTACTTTTAACTTAATGCGGTATATTTTATCCCGGTTTACACATTCTTTCTGATTGGTGCATTATCTGTTATGGGTCTTGATATAGGTAAATAAGAATAATAATAATGAAGAATTTTATTTACATTTACAGCCAAATAACCAGTTCAAGTACCCGCATTTGTAGTGGAAACTACCCACTTTTTATTTGAATGTTTAGCTTTGGATTTACCTCAATCGTGTCAAAGAGGAATCATGTCAATCATAGCCTATGTCAAAGAGGAGGCCTATGTCCAGCAGCGGAGGTCTTACGGCTGAAATGATGTTGATGATGATATACAGTAATACTTATATGTGTAAAATTTAACCATTACATAAAATGTTTTTATAATTTAAATATGTAAAGTAACTTGAAATGGAGTAAAATATCCCGCATCTATAAGTTGTTCCTCAACATTCAAAGCTGGAAATTCCTAAATACTAAAAGAGTATGACATTCAAAGTAGTAGGTGTGTTTGTAGATTTTCACTTTTCATTGGAACAAAAGAAACGCGCCCACGAAATGTCAAGTGAAAGAACTCGAATCGTGTAAACCCCGGCCTTGGGTATCGAAAACGGTTGTTGTGGTTAATGCAATCGTGTCAAGGGCGACAGGGAATAACGAATGCATTCAAAGTCGCGATAATTAAAAAGCGAAAATTGGAAACGCTATTATAACACTCGAGGCCCGGTTGATACATTTTGGCACTCGGCCAAGTGATGCCATCTGGAGGCATGATAGCATATATTTTTAAATATGGAATTTAAAAAGCCCATTGTTTCACCCGCTACTGGAAATGTTTTTCTTTTTCATTCCGATACTTTATTGTGCGTGGATGAAACTGGTTATAACTGGTGGAATTATTGAATTTCACAAATTGCCGAACATTAAGTTTCGCGTAGGTGTTATTATCGGAGTTAATTCTGGGTGTCATATGAAACAACGCTTACTCAAAGTAAGCAGATTTTATTTCATATTATAAATGAAACTATCCATAGATTAAGATATCTATTAAATTTTTTTGAAACATTCTATAATAGCTGCGCCACAATTTATTAAGGAGAATTCTTCACACCAGCCAACTGAGAAAGAACCGTAACGTAACACAAAGTTGTCGTATGTCTGACTGTAAAATTTCCAATCTTGTCAATATATCGGGCAACAAACATATATAACGATTTCTTTTATTTAGTAACTTTACTCTTATTTATGGTATAGAGGACAACGGAGCAGGTCTGTTATATGGTAAGAAAACACCGCCACCCATCACCCACCGCGCCACAGTCCGCGCACTGGTTGTGTCGCTGGTTATTTAAGCCACTTAAGCAGAATTTTGAAGGGCCTCCGATATCCTCTTTTACTCAGCGAAACATAGTAGATGGACCGTTTCAAATACAACAAACCTTTCACGCTGCGTATTCTGTGAGCCCGTGGTATCGCTTCGGACGAGCCAGCCAAATTATATCCACTCTCTTATTATTTATCAATTTACTTTAGTGAAAATAGTTTATATACATAATATTTTAATCCTACGGACTTCCAGAGACTGGTTTTTATTTCTAAAGACGAAAGTAAACGATAATTTAGCTTATCTGTAAAAAGATAATGATAATAGCATTATGTTATGAAGCCATAAAATTACCTCCTTGACGGAAACTGGCAACACAAGTTGGTATTGATTTATTAACATTTGGCAAATATCCAGTCAGCCTTATATGGAATCTTATCACTTTGATATTTCTGGAACTCGTGGGCAAAATTTAATATGTAATTGCTACTATAAAGTTCAGGACTTCTTACACGTTACTGAAGTTTAGATTTTGTAAATCTAGTCCCAAATCTTACATATATATGTTTTTGCACCCGTAAGAGAGCCACGCTGAAGCGTTGCTAAGGCACTATTGGGTTGACTCTACCGAAGTGATATCACGGGCTCACAGTATACTCAGCGTGAAATGGTACTTACTAGTGTGTTACGTTGAGTGAGTGAGAATATCGGAGTCGTGTAACAAATCCGCTTAAGCGGCTTAAAGCGCCGTCAACAAAACATAGTCGCGGACTGTGGCGTGGTTGGTGATGAGCGGCGGCGTTCTCTTACCAAATAGGTAGGTCTTCTACCTACCTGCTCCCTATACATATCATAAAACAGGAACTCTCAACTCAGTATTTGTTGCCAAACTACTCTGAAACTACACAATCGATTTTAGTAAGATACACACATAGTGCATTTTCCATATAATTCATTGATAAGGAATTTTCACTCCAAACTTTTATTAAAAAATACAGTAAATTTTAATTTTTCTATTACCAATATCTATTAATCTATTAATATTTTTTATATAAAAACAACGTTTACTAGAGTCAGCTAGCATAAATATACAAATGACTTTTGTAATTAATCAAAAAAGTAAATTTAAGGTTCTTGAATGTTCTCAGATCTGGATGTGTTCATGAACAGTCAATAACTTTAATTTTTATAACTCAAAATCTTTGTGGTACGTAAAATAAAGATATTTAACATTTTACTCGTTTGTAAGCGATTTTATGAAGATAATATTCTCACGGGCAAGAAATGCCTTTGTCTCTTCAGTTCAAGTTCTCAACAAATAAACTTTATACGGATGTATAATACAAGATTTTTCATTTTTATAATTTATATATTGCTCATAAATTGTAAGTAATAATAATTAAAAACCATTTTAAATGCGTGATTTTGCTTTTTTCTGATCCGAGCCGAGTATTTGACCGTGCTATAAATATTTAGGTGTTATACTTCACAACTCTTTCGAGCGATGAATAAAAAAGTTCCATGTTTATTGTATTGTTATGAATAATGCTTGGAAAAGCCGATTGATCAGAATTTTTTATTTAAATAGAGATATTAAATATCTCTATTCAAATGAAAGTTTATTTTTGGTTAATCTAGTCTGCCATTTTTTTTATATTGTAGTGGAAAACGGAGCTGGCGGGTTTTCTATATGGGAAGAGAACACCGCCGCCTATGGAAAACCGCATCACAGACCACGCATTGGTTATTCCGGCTTTTAACGCTAATTAAGTGGTATTTTTAAGAGCCTCAGATTTTCTCACTCTCTCAGTGAAACAGAGTAAAATCACCGTTTCAAGTACAGCTACCATTTCACGTTGAGTGTTCAGTGAGCCCGTGGTAGCTCTTCGGATCGGTAAATTTAACCGATATAAAATATTTTTTTATTAATTTAGCAAAATTTGTATGCTTTATTATTAGAACAGATGCAAACAAGGTGTTATTAAGAATATATCGGTCTATAGAAGGTTTGTAACACATTCCATCAGGTGAGTTTTAACCGGCAAACAATCAAAACGGTCCTATAATATATAAAGTCATGTATTTTTTTTGTAATAATCAGAAGGTAAACGAACTGGTGTTGTACCTTAGATAAACCTCGAGTGCGCTGTCGGCCTTTTAGAGATGAGTGGACACCTTTTGAAAGTCAGTGGTTGTATTAGTTTGGAAATATTATATATAATATAGATTCCACAAAGTTTGATGTTCGGCGTACAATTCCTTCAAAAACACTCAGGTGATACGGATGAAATTTTGTATTTTTCATATTTCAATCTCATAATCCAAAGCTTATATCAGTTTTTTTTAATATGTTCTGTTTTTTCCACAATGAATGCGCATTAGCGAGATAGTGTTTCAACACAATGTTTTTGTATATGGAGGATATGGTATAATTTATGATATTGCAAATCTTCTAATGAAGAATTATTAATTATTTATCTTATACTAAGCTTCAAAAGCTTAGTATAAGATTATAATACATAAGCTTCTCGCTTGTGTATTATAAATTTAAGCATATAATTTGAACATGTGAAATTTGAACCAATGTAATTCCCACCGAGTTAATAAATAAATCTTCATTATTTGTA
Organism: Delias oraia; assembly: GCA_018230265.1. Lineage (NCBI taxonomy): Eukaryota > Metazoa > Arthropoda > Insecta > Lepidoptera > Pieridae > Delias > Delias oraia. The sequence continues at coordinate 6,613 of DWCF01006733.1, read as the reverse complement.
ACCGAGCTTACAATAATTCAATTCTCCATATGAGACAATCTGTCCATTCATCACTAACAAGTACAAAAATTAGTAATCTTTTAGGATTAAAAACAGCGAAGCACAGAATAGTCAACGCGAAACGGTACTTCTACTCGGTTTCGCTGAGTAAGTGAGGATATCAGAGGCTGTTAAAAATGCTGCTTTAGTGGCGTAAAAAACCAGAAATACAACCAATGCGCGGAATGTGGCGCAGTTTACCATGGGCGGCGGTGATTTCTTACCATATAGAAGACCCTCCTACTCCGTTGTCTGCTATAACTTATAAAAAGATATTACATAATTGAAATAAAATAAAATATGTCAGGTATATAATGGGACTATATATTTTAACCTGCCGTATTATAAACAATCAGTAATTTTTATTAAATAATAAAGTGAAGCAGTCTGTTGGAACAAAGAGCAAGAGTAATTACTACCTCCGGCTATTGTTAGGATCTACCTAATCTCCAGTCTTGAATAAAAAATGAATACTGATAATTGTTTTAAGAAAAACATAATCATATTACAGTCATGGCTAGATTTAAACCGTTTTTATCTTATTATTGACTTTTTACATAATAATATTCAATTTTAAATATTGTACTAAAAGATATACGTATGTAAAAAGAATATAAAAGCGTAATATTTCTTTTAATTTTTTAAATTCACAGTAAACAGACATTTCTTTCTATATTAGTAAAAATTGGTAAAAATTACTAAATCAGCCTGCAGAAGTATTTCCAAAACAACACAACTTGAAGTCCTTCAAGAAAAGAGAGAACCTATCCGTAAATCGCCGGCAATATAAGGCAACGAGCCCGCGATCCAGGGGCTACAGGTGTCCATGGACGGTGGACCGCTTTTCCTAGCGTCTTGCTCGATTGCCTTCCTGTTTTCGTAAAAATCTTATTAATTCAACAACAATTATACAAGCTACGTTATAGAGGACTTTAACATTAAATTGATTTTTTTCTTCTCCTGTTTCCGTCAAAGACTAGTGAAGTCTTTAGTGTTAATATAGTGAAATTTATTTGCGAGCACGGTAGCTCGCCCCCAGTTGCGTTAAGCTATAAATGCCGCCCTGTCCAACAGCGAGACACCACATAAAAAAGGTAAAACATTACATAACATATACGGCACATAATATGGAAGTATACCTTTAGTCATATATAGAACTTCGTGACTAAAAACTGTATTCAGTAATGTTCATTGTCTGCATGTAACCCTCTAGTCACCGGAAATAATGTGGTGTGAATTCCACTTGTGGTCAATGAGCAAGTACAAACCAATTGTGACCCTATAACCGAGACATAAATAATATAATTCTCTGAATAAAGACTCTCCTTGAAATGATACCACAAAACTTTACAGCACAAACTTTGAACGGTACTGTGAAACGATATGTTCGAGTTTTGTTTTTGCTGCACGAGTTCTCTTATTCCGATTCCGGTACTTATATCTTTTATTTTACACTCAAACCATTTTTATAGAACTTATTAAACTGTCTTTGATATAAAGGGCGTGGGATTATATTACTATTGCAATAGTTATCCAATTAAATGTATAGATTTGATGTGATTAATATATTAAGACAAAATGTTTTAATTTAATTATATTCTGTGTGTGTAAAATCTTACATTGACTTATCAATCCGCCTACAATGCAATCCGCTTACTCCTTTACACTTTTTTCCTTTGTTTCAATCTAAAATAGGGTTATTTTTGTTTAGGAAATAAACAAGCCTTTACAATTATAATAATAATTGTCAGAATACCTTAATACTATAATACTTACTTATAATACTTAATCCTATAATATTTATAATAGTTGAATTTCTTTCAAAGATTGAGTATTACGGAGGCCCATAAAGTTTCGCTTACTGCTGATGCGGCGAAAAAAACCAGAAACACAAAGTGCGAAGCGGTTCTCATAGTGAAAAATGGATATATAGTGTATGGTATGTGGTCCAGAGAGCAGGTGCGTTACCTCTATTGCAAGAGACCACACTCTGCGTTTTGTTTGTTTTATCAGGAAATAATAATATTATTATTAGTAATAGTAATATACTACTATTACCAAATCAACATTTTCCTATGGTTCGTTAATAAATCAATGTCTTCACCCGTGGGAGAGACATTCTGAAGCATACGCTGACGAACTAACTGGCTCATCCGAAGTGATACTCTCAGAATACTCAGCGTGAAATGGTAGATGTACTTTAAACGGTTCTTCTACTGTTTCGCTGGGAGAGTGAGGATATCGGAGGCCCTTATAAATTCCGCTTAAATGGCGTAAAAAGCCGACAACACAATCAATGCGCGGACTGTGGTGCGGTTGTCTCTTACTATATAGGAAACCGACCTGCTCCGTTATCTGCTATACCATAAAAAATATATATTATTAATATTCGTTATGCAGTAAAATATTGTACACGAAAATTTTCTCAAATCCATTTCACGTTTATTAAAACATCGCATTATCAGCGTTTCCATTCGGAAAAACATTTTCATGAATTACACAAGAGCGCAAGTTTTCACCGCAATCAATTTAATCAGTGTATAGACTTCAGCTCGAATATCACCTTGGCAGGATTCCAATTACATATATTATTTGAAAAAAATATTATATTAGTATTTTGATGAAGTACAAAATCTGTAACAAAACATGAGGTAAATATTGACTTTCGCTGGGAATTGCAAGAATTTAATCCGATAGCTTGTCAAAATTTACTGTGACAACTTTTTGACTTCAATTTTTTTTCAAATCACTCAATCATTCTTTAATTTTCTTTTTATTTTGACATCACAGTTCGTTTAGACATGCTTAACTAAACCTTCAAAATCTTCAGATGGCTTTGAATTTGTATTTTTGGTTTCACATACAGTTTTTTTGACTCTATTTCACATCACAGTATTCCCGACATACTATGCTTTATTAATACAATAAAAATCTCTTGACTGTTAAAATTATAACATATGTAAAAAAATGATACCAAAAATTATCAAATTCCAGGTTTATTTCTGTATACTAGAACTTATAAAATTAATAGCAACGGCTGTGTCTAGGTTTAATTAATTTCGAATTTAAGCTAGATATGACCCGTCCAATACCTAGGTTCAAAGAGAAATTTGTGATTTGCATACAAATATATTCACTGTGTCTACGTGACACGACAATGGGGAATCGCAACATATTATTATGGACTAGCTTGAACGGAAATTGCGCATTAAATTCTTTTCATTGTAATTATGTTGTTAGAACAGTCTCAGACTCGAAATTCTTTTGATATTAAGATTGCGTATTTTATATTTAATTTCTATGTCTTCTGTCATAATTTTGCTTTATTATTATTTTTATGCTATAGCGGACAACGGAGAACACCGCCGCCCATGAAAACCGCGCTACAGTCCGCGCATTGGTTGTGTCGCCGACTTATTACACCGCTTAATCGACACTTTTAAGGGCCTCATCATATCCTCATTAGCATAATTCATTTAATTTTTAAACTCTGTTTGTATTGTGTATCAGTTGAAAACTATGTTAATGCGTCATGTTAATTTGAATTACATTAATATATTTAATAAAATAAAGTACGATATATTTTCCTATAAAGTTTAAGGTTTCTTCCTTTCTCGCAGATTTTTTAGAAATGTAGAAAATTTTCGCTTTCTGTAATTAAATCTGGATATGTGTTAGTTAATATTAATGTCAAAAATATGTGTAAAACGATTTATCAAAGCTTGAATATTTTATGGAGGTTAATAAAAGAATACAAACTATGTAGATAGATTGCATACACCACGCTTTATGGGTTAACCATTGAAAATGGCGTTCCGTGCCGCTTTGCATGACTAATTACGATTTCAAATAGGCTGTACATGTGTTATTCATGTATATATTAATGCCAAGGCTGTACCAAATAGTTTGCAGCTAAAGGAAGGCTTTACATAATAACAAATCCATCTGAAATATACCTTATTACAATCCAAATGACGTTTTATTATAGAAATAGTTTGATAGAAAACAAACAATTCCACGTACTACTAAAGCCGGACGGCGCGGTGGTTAGAGCTCGATATACAATGCATGTTTTGCCGGAGGCTCTGAATTTAAATCGCTGGAATAACATTTTATTTCTTTGCTACAAACAGGTACACATCGCCCACCTACATGTTGGGGATCACTTGTATACAAGCATGTATGTGGTTTAAATAATTAAACTTTAGGTTGCGTTTACAACTTTTTAAAAGCATTTTACTGTTAGAACCCATAGACGAGCCATTCTGAAGCATATGCTGACGCACAATTTGTGCCGTCTCGTCCGAAGTAATACCACGGGCTCACAAAATACTCAGTGTGAAACTGTTCCTGTACTTTTACTCTGTGTTTCGCTGAGTGAGTAAGGATATAGGAGATCCTTGAAATTATGGGATTTAAGCGGCTTAATAGTCCGATGCTACTTGGGTTCTGCTCCTGTGTACATCATCATCAGCCTATTCAAGTCCACTGCTGGATATAGGCCTCCCTTAAAGACGCCCACCCGCTGCGATCTTGAGCGATCTGGATCCAGCGGTTGCCCGCGGCCTTCGTGAAATCGTCTTTCCATCGCGTGGCGGGACGTCTCGCTCTGCGTTTTCCGGTACGCGGTCGCCACTCGAGAACCTTTCTTCCCCATCGGTTGTCGCTTCGTCGAGCGATGTGGCCAGTCCATTGCCACTTCAACTTACTAATACGGCGGGCAATGTCGGTTACTTTGGTTTGGCTGTGGATAACCTCATTTCTGATTTTATCTCACAGTGAGAATCCGAGCATTGCCCTCTCCATAGCTCGCTGAGTGACTCTGAGCTTCTCCATTAGACCCATCATCAACAAACATTGTTAGGCCTATAGTTATTAGTATTAATATTAATCTATTGAGTTTAGTTATTTAAATTCGTCGTGATCTTTTTGAAAGTGTTGTACAAATTTGATACAAAATTGTTTTCTAATCTACTATATATATACTGGTCTGTCAATGTGAAAATTTTCATATTACCAAAAATTAATCTGGACTTGCAGGCTGCTTCAGCCCATCATCATCTTATATATATTATCTTACCTTTGATTTGAGGCGCATGAGCTTTCCAAGTCCTTTCTCTACAACTTGAGGGAAAGACAGCAAACGCAATGTGTGACCAGTTGGTGCTGTATCAAATACCACTGCACTGAAGTTCATTCCTTTAACTAATTTCATTACCTATAAATTAATCACATATTATTGACTATAAAATTCTTATATAGGAAAACCATGATTGTTCTCTACAACTTTACAATATCATAATTTAGAATGATAACTTATTTATACACTTACTATAATAGTTAGTCTATAATCTATTTGTTGATTATGTTGACAATGTATATATATTATTGGTGAAAGTTATCATACAGAAATAAATGGAGCAGTGAAAAATACAAATTTAAAAAGTATCATGATAAGAAAAAGATACCTCAGCATAACTCATAGCCTCGTCAATACCAGGAAATGCACCAACAATCTCCTGCATAACACCTTTACCCAATCTCATTGCTTCAGCTTCACCTTCAAAATACTCTTCTGGTAACTCTGTTAAACCAACATTAGGATCAATTTCCATTGCAAAAAGATTGTCAAACCCCTTTACTTTAGTAGGCACCTGAAAAACATTAAAAGATTAAATTAATGATGGGAAATATATTTATAAAGGTCCAAATAAAAGTCCAATAATAATAATCCAAGCTTATATAAAAAAGTAATAGACAACAAGGGACTAATTAGTCTCTTGTTTTCTGTCTAAGAATTTATAAGTTACCTTTGAAAATTTTTGATCAAAAGCATCAGAAATATTATGTGCTGGATCTGTAGAGATTATCAAAACGGATTCTCGCACTTTGGATAGTTGAACGGCTAAACTACAACTGAAAAATGATTACAGGTTATTAAGTATTAAAAAGAAAGTGAATATATAAAATCTAGACCAGATTACGTGAATACTAGATGTTTTTACCTGCATGTCGTTTTACCAACACCTCCTTTACCACCAACAAATATCCAACGCAATGATTTCTGGTCAATTACATTCTTCAATGAAGGTTCTAGTGGTTCAAAATCGCCCATTTTAGTTGTTTAAGTATAATTATCAAAATAAATTAAAATTAACGACAAAATTCAAAATGATACACAATCATGAACGTGCTAATCCAATGGGAATATTTAATACAAAGTTGAATATGCTAAATCTTAATAGATTGCGGGTGTATAAAATATGCTGTGTGATTGTGAAATTCGAATGATAGTTGACATATTTCAACTCACAAGTGGTAATTGTTAATATTAGAAGTTGACTTAAATCCACACTTAATTATTTCATAGATTTCTATATTATAATGCAAATATAGAAATTTATTCAATGGTCAAAGGTAACTTTTGCCGGCGGGGGCGGTTTTTTTGCGGACCAATACTTGTCGCAAAGAGCACTCCGGAGAGCTTCCGGCCGGCAGCCCAGGCGGCCAACGTCGCCGCGACGGCTCAAGCCGAGGTTCGTGTCTCGCAGGAGGCGCCCTTGGGCCTGTCGCG
>DWCF01006732.1:0-11878 GCA_018230265.1 Delias oraia | reverse complement strand
TTTATGTTTATATATAAAACTGACAACGGAGCAGGTGTGCATCCTATATGGTAAGAGAACAACGCCGCCCATGGATAACCGCGCCACAGTCCGCGCTTTGAAGCTGCCGGCTTTTTAGGCCGATAAAGCGGCATAATTTCAAAGGGCTTAGATATCCACACTCACTCAGCGAAACACAGCACAAGTACCATTTCACGCTGAGTAATCTGTTTCTGTATTTAGTTAGAGATCTTATACTTCGCTTGGTAATTTGTCGCTGGCGACGCACCCGAGGCTCTGCAAGAAATGGGAGTGCCATTGGCGCAGGACCGCTTGCCCTAAGTGAGCCTCCTGCTCGTTTGCCACCGATATTATTAAAAAAATATTGAAGAAACGTACAATTTCCTTGAAATTTAACTAGTATTATATGGCTTAGTAGTCGTGTTGTTATAAGTTAGTGAGTTGTAGGGCTGAGTCGGTAAATGATATCATAGCAGCACGGATGTGTGCCATAAGAGCAATAAAATAAACTTAATTAGAACTAACGGGCCCGACTGAATCCCGAGGGACAGCTGACAATTGCAATGGTCAATTCGCGAAGTTCGTTGACCACTGCCTAGATAACATCATGTCTTCGTCGACGGTATCTCGCTCGGCGATTTGGTAATTTGTCGTTTTGTTAGCGACATGAGTGTCGTAAGGATTCAGGTTTTTTCTTTAATGTTTAAGTGTTAGTTAGACGTGTCCATTTTTATAGTATAGCCGACAACGGAGCAGGTGGGTCTCCACACACACCACCGCCCATGGACAATTGCGCCGCAGTCCTCGCATTGGTCGCAGTGAGTGAGGATATCGGAGTGCCTTAAAATGCTTCTTCAGCGTCGTGAAAAGCCGGCAGCACAACCAATTCGCGGAAACAATCGTGGTGATACGAATTAAACTTTATGATACGGATGAAACAGTTGATTTTGCTGTATAAACTGCGCCTGTTCGGCGCAGGTTAATCATGAAGTGGCTCCGGTTAGTGGGGCGCTATACATACAGCTTACCCGATTTCAAAGCACTCAAGACGCAAACTTGTTGCTCTAAGAGCATACTCATAAACTAAGTTAGACCTGTGTCGGGTGCAGTCGGAATTAATTCGATTATCAGCGCACCTACATCTCCAAAGCGCTCAGATTCCCTTTATTATATACCGGTAGCCGTAATGAAACTAGGACCTAAGTGTACCGGCTTTGTCTAATTGGATTACCGGCGTGTGCTCCAGTAATTACATGTCTTTGTACGTTATTACATCCTTAGTCATATTATGTGCTTAGCGTATATGTAAAAATCTGTAATTAATGCAACGATTACTTTGTAACGTGTACGTACCACAACAGAGATTTATTTAATGCACTCTGTGCCCCGTCCTCCTATACTGAGTAAGCAGCTGTCTGCAGAGGTATTTCATAACAAATACAACCTGGGGACTTTAAAAAAAGAGCGAACCTCTGCCTAAAAGCGTACAACCCACGGTCCAGCAAAGACTTGGAGTGTTCATTAAAAGATGACAAATTATCCTTGATAACTGTTTCATAAAACTATCGCTAACAGAACAATTATTTCCATTAAAAATAATGTTTCATTTAAAAATAACTTATTATGTCGTCATATTTATTAATTGTATGATATTTAGAGTTACGACCTCTAAGGGAAGGGGTCCGTAGCATGGACAACACGATGAAACTGATGAAGATATCCTAACACGTACCTTCATGATAAATCATGCAAATATATTTATTTAACCATACTATACAAAAAGGTTAAAAAGTAGGAATAACAATCTTCAATCAAAATTAAAATCACAAGCGGTGTAGCGCTGTTCGTCAGCGCTTCCCATACATACATAAATATTTTAAAAAAAATAAATTAACAGGGAAAATAAACAAGAAAAAGTGGGAAATAAGGAAATTGCATTGTTTGAAAGGATAAAAATATTTATAGTGTAGAGAAATAAAAAAAAATTTAAAGACATAAGAATACTCAAAGTTACACGGTACTTGTATTGTTTCGGTGAGTGAGTGAGGAGGCCCTTAAAATTATGCCGCTTAAGCGGCGTAAAAATCCGGCCACACAAGCCACAACCAAAGTGCGGACTGTGGCACGTTTGTCCATGCGGTGTTCTCTTGCCATATGAGAGACCCCACATGCTTCGTTGTGAGTAAAAGGAAATCCACACGCTATATAGCCCAGCGATCAAGGCCGCCGAGCATAGCAGTCTTTCTTTATACCTTATAATCGCGGCGTTTGTATGTAAGCTGTCACTACAGGCAGTAATCAATAAATCTAATTAATAATCTAAGCGGCCTATTAAAGTGGGACATGTAGGAGTGCAGAGTAATGTCCTGGCGTTGTATTAACTGTGTTGATTATATGGTTTCTATAAGGTAATCTATATTGCCTTTTATGTGTGGGACACGTTGAAAGAACGCTGATGGAGTTTCAATTAATGCGAAATCAATTACTTTGTACTTTTATTGTGTGGGTATTGGTTATTTTCTCATAGGCTCACGCAAGGATAAAGCCAGAACATAGCATCGTTCTGTGTAGGGATCGCAGCAAAAACTTCCTTCGCCGGAAACGATGGTTATCTACGCTTCACGACTCGCATCGACCGACCATCGGTACCTCAAGCGAATCTGTCTCCCGCGACTACCGAAGCCGATATTCGTGTCTTATAAGAGACGCCCTTGCACCGACGCCTCTGCTTGATCCTCAAAAACAGCGCCTTCTTTTCAAATTGGCGCGGGCAACCTGCTTTTTTGAAATGTGGAAAAAATCTAACAATATTTTTTTATGGTATAGGGGACAGCCAGTTTTAATTTTTCCTCCTCAATAATCGTTTACTTTCATTGAAATGAACTGTTCAATATTCAATCGGTTGATTCTCAGTGGAAGTTGGTCATGAATTCATTGTTTTTGAGCTGCGTGGTATTGTAGCACGGGGGAAGGGTTCAGATCACGTAGCGGCAACGACATTGGAATATTAAAGTTCAAACGTTCAATGGGTCGAGTTTTTGGAATTCTTACATACATATTTATGCGATAAATGCTTAAGGAATATTGTCATTAGATGTATATGAAATTGTACATTGTTTGGGAGTGTTAATGTGGGCTCATGATCGTCATTATTTCAGCTTTAGGACTTCACTGCTGGATATATCCCCCTCTTTGAACTTCCATGTATCCAGCGTGTCCTGGAGACCTTTATAGAGTCGTCCGTGCATCTTGTGGGTGGACGTTCCACGCTGCGCTTGCCGGTCCGTGGTCTCCACTCTTACACTTTTCGGCCCTATCGGCCATACGCTCTACATGCGATGTGGCCTGCCAATTGCCACTTAATTTTGCTAATTCAGCGGGCCATGTAGATGACTGGTTCCTCAACGGATCTGTTCATCTCTGATTTGATCACGTAGAAACTCTGAGGATAGCTCTCTCCATAGCTCGATGAGCGACACTGATCTTCGAGATGAGGCCGATGGTGAGAGATCCGTGCCGTACTGTAGCATTTTGCGTAATGTGGCCTACTAGAGGACTTTATGTTTAATAACATGCCAAGATTTAAGAGCTAGTTTTAATGGGGTTTTACTTATAAACTCTGATTAATTTGAGTCTATACTCCTTACGAGAACTGAGGTGCTTAGTACATAAGTATTTTATCTATTCATTTTTATATAGGGACGGCAGACGTCCTGTCCAGAACGCTTACTGGACTTACTGAGACATGTTTATTCGATGCTGCCGGCACTCAATTATATTGACTTCTCGAAACCATTTTTTTATATACCATCGGTGGCAAACGAGCACGAGGCTCGCCTAGGGCAAGCGGTCCACTACACATGGACACCCCCAGCCCTTGCATCCAGAAGACCATTACACTAACACTTAAACATTATGGCATGGCATAAGATTCAAATTGTCTTGAAGTTAATTTAAAAGTAATGTTTTTAGACTTTTATAAGTATCTTAAAAAAATTCTACGTGAAATCCATCTTCCTACTTCGTGGAACATTCTAATAAGAATTATCGAGATTTTCGCGATACATTTGGTTGGTGTAGTATTTTTATATGAAAGATAATTTACAAACGTAATAATGCACACCAACGTGAAACATTATTGTTTCCTTGAGTGAGATAACGTGGGCCAATCAAAATTTACTTTAATTTCATAAAAAGCCGACTACATAACCTAAGTGTCGAGTGGTCTATGAGCGGCAATTAGCTCTTACCTTTAAAAGCACGCCTGCCTCGTTGTCCACTGTATAATATGAATTATGAATAAGAGATTAATACTTAACGGCTCCTTTTAAAATATGATTAGTTCAATTGAATGGAAATTTGATACGCATTGTGAAGTTACGAATGCGTTCTCCATTTTACGCCTACGTTAGCGTTTTAAAAGGTTCAATTCTAGCTAGTATTATAATTTACTTTAGTAAATAAACTTTTTTTAATGAAAATAGAGAGGCAAACGAGCTGGAGGCTCTTCAGGATAAGCGTTTCTACGACCATGTACACCCGTAGCCCTTGCTGGATTGTGGGCGCGTCAATTCAAACTATACTGGATTAAACAGTGTAGTCTACAGAAAGATATCTTTTTGTATAATAATGATTTAGGCTTTTTATAAAGTTCAAAACGTCGCGAGAAATAGCTGTCTGCTGTAACATGTGTCATCATCATCATCATTGCAGCCGTAAGACGTCCACGATCGCCACGCAGGCAGGCGTGTTGGCGATCGCAGTTCATTTATATAGTCCGTATGTATCATGTGTATTGTATTAATTTTACGATTGGTTAACTTTCGCACTTCTAGATTCAAAGTTCTTTTCTTTCTATCTTATAATCTAATTTTACAAATACTTGAACTGTATTTCGTACTTTTTATGCCACTTAACATATCTTCACTCAATCAACGAAACACAGAAAAAGCATTGTTTCAACCACAACTACTATTTCATGCTGAGTAGTCGGTGTCCGCATATGCTTCAGCATGGCTCTCGGGTGCGACAGTATTAAAACATTCGCCCGGCCACTGTGAAGCCCTTCCAGAGATCGAATAAATTATAAATTAAGTTATAATTTATAATTGTTCAAACCGGCATTCGAACTCTATACCTCACGCTTCATGCTAGACTTATTAAACTTATTAGCTATGAGGCTCTCAAAATGCATTCATTATTATTGCTTCATTAAGTATTATTTTTATGTTTATTTCATCAGAGGTAAATAAACTGTATACTGTAGATGATATCTCGTTCACCGAGTGAAAAGACGCGTAATTATCGACCACTTAATTGCCAATATTCATTGGGAAGAGTGGGACCTAGATGGCCAGTGTAGTGTGGCGTTGGTCCGGCATCGCTTACGTCACACTCGTCCACCGTAACGGGGATTCTACTGTTCAGTAAGTCGGTGCGTAAGAGATAATTAGTGTTATAGCTTGCTTAATTTCATGTTAATTGGATTTTTATTTGTGTAACATTTTTCACGGTTTTCGACGGTTTCACGCTCGGGTTGTATGAAGTATATATAATTAAGAGGTATTTTTTTATATTTTTTTTATAACAACGCATGCAAACGAGCAGGAGGCTCACCCAGGGCAAGCGGTATTTCAAAATCAATATAATAACAATAATAGATTTCCTTAAGTTATTTTGTGTCGCACACCGCCAATCTGTGAAATCAGCTCCTAGTAGGGATATTTCCAAACCAAAACGACTTGGGGACCTACAAGAAAAGAGATTACATATCCGATCAAGGCCGGTAACGTATCCTTGGCTCTGAAATAAGGGCTAGGGGTTTCAATGGGCCGAGGATCGCTTACCCTACGTGAGCCTCCTCCTGCTCGTTTGTCACCGTTTCTATAAAAAAAAACAATTCGACTTGGGATCTTCAAAAAAGAATCGTACCTACCTCTTAAAGGAAGGCAAAGCAGCTATCCTGCAACAGCATGGGTGTCCATGGGCGGATAAGCATCCTATATATATATAGGTGGTAAAACTATTTCTATAGCAGAAATATATATTTCCGATAAAGTGACCTTCCTGAGTTGAAAACTATTCAAGACTTCGCATAATGATTTAAGTAATACACGCAGACTGCTTAAAGTTAGTCGAAAAGTTTGTTTGAACAAAACAAAATGGCGAAATTTATTTCAAAATTATATAGGATTTCTTTGTTACTTTTCGTCAATGTTTTATAAAAACTTAAAGTGACACACAAACATAATAAAAGCAAAAGTTTGGACTAATAATACAAAATATTACATTAAAATAATCAATTAAAAATGGAAAACTAGGAGAAGCCATTATTTGAACACAAAACAAAATAATTAATTTTATATAATTATATTATATTAAAAAGAATATCTCAAATTATAATTTGATAATTATCAATCTACACGTTAATTGTTGTTTCTCTCGGGATTCGATGCTAGTACCTCCCAAGCATGTGATGAATCATCTTGCGCCTTGTTCTTTGATAGAGTTTTATTAATTCCACCCACGCTTAATTTAATTTTGTCTTTCACAGAGCCTATAAAATTCATATTATCTCAATACATTATTAATAGTACTTACAATCATTATGTATTCTCACTGAGATTGCGTATGACGAAATTAACATATATGTATATTACTATTTTTTTGTAGTCTAGCTGACAACGGAGCAGGTACGTCTCCTTTAAAGTAAGAGAACCCCGCTTTCGTGGACAACCGCGCCACAATTCGCCCATTGGTTGTGTTGCCGGCCTTTTACGACGCCTAAACGGCATTTTTAAGGGCCTCCAATATCGTTCTCACTCATCGAAACACAGTAGAAGTATCGTTTCAAGTATGACTACCATTATTAGGTACATTCTATTTGATATTGTAATTGAGTAGTAATTCGTTTGTTTTTATAAGGACGTGTGAAAATGTTTAATACATGTGTAGGGATATTACGTATGATACTGTGACTCGAGTGTTAGTTCGCAGCTGGCATGATTCATTCAAGCTTCGTACTGAAAGTAAACTATTCTTCGCTTTATAAAGTTATTTGCATATCATTTCTAGTAAATACAGCTTTGTCTTGGCAGGAGTAGCGGTGAGTCAGTCGTTCCCGTGTAACAGCCGAGTGTTGGGGAAAAAATTGGCAACGTTTCCACAGTGTAACAAAAAATGGATGCGTTTCGGATCAGATTTCTATGATGCCTCGTTAGAATCGCTTGAAGTATATCCGTTGTGCACACATGTGAAATGTGAAACTGGTAATGATTTGTACGTGGTCGCACATTTAACTGATTCGGTGAATTAATATAATTAATATTTGACCTTGAAGATTGGCATTGAAGGTTACTAGTGTTTTTACGTGTACATTGTATTGTCGTAGTTTTTATGTAAATATTTCTATTGTATAGCAGATGTTTTTGTTAACTTTTTGTGTGCAAGGTACATCTAGAGAAATTTTTAAAAATACACTACAAATAAAAATAAACATATCATGTAATTAATAATTAATATTTTTTTATTAAGTAAAAAAATAATGAAACAAAAATCTCTCCACTCGCGACTATAAAAGTAACCAAGTATTTTTTTACCCTTACTTATTACTTAACATAAGCTTGTAAGACAACCATATTTTTCGAGACATCAATTTACGGCCAAAGTACACACAACAGTATGGCACGGTTTACGATATACACTTAGCCACAACCAGTGCTTTGGTTGTTGCCGGCTCCTGACACCGCATTTTAGCGGTATGAAAAACAGCAATTCCCTTCTTGTTCAACACAAAGATTTTCATGAAAGAATTCGTTTCGGAGGACTTCTATGTAGTATTCAATTTTGATTAATGAAATAATTAAAACATTTTGGTTATACCATTAACATTTAGGGGCCTGAAAATAAGGGTAATACATGTGGTAATATAAATTAGGATAATTAGGTATAACACATAACCATACTACGGGCTCACAGAATGGCTACTCGTGAAACGGAACTTGTACTGTGTTTCACGAGTAGCTTTCTTGTTATTGATATCAAATGCTGACGTACAATTCTCGATACACGTATTTTACAGTTGTATTGTGCGGACGGCCCGCGTATCGGCTTTGTTAGCAGTTAGTAAACATTCACACATCAACAGCTTTGTACGCACGCTCCCAGCGTATACTAGTACGTGAAGATGAAATGTATACGCTACGTTTTCATGGAAATTTGAACGTGATTTTTGAGGTGTTTTTATAAAAACAGAAAACTCACCTACGATATGCGGTACTGTTGTGCCTTTTAGGTATAGGTAGGGTCTCTTTTCATGGTCCCCAATCTGTATTGGTTCGGAAATAACACATGAAACTGTATTCTGCCTCGATGTTCGATGATGAAATTCAGCTGCAGGTATTATTCCAAACAGCTCTTCCTCACAACGTTCCCCGTGATAAATGCCATAAAACATGCTGAGGGAACAAATTTCTCTACAATAAATATATTTATTATGTATATAATATCTTTAAATCAGCAATAAAACTTATAAAACTAAAACGCTCACTAAAAATACCGTTCAACTAAAATAACAGAAGCTAAATCAATAATGCACGTGACTGGAATGGGAAGCCCACATTCATTATTCAACCATAACCGTTCATTCGATTTTATAATATGCCGATCTAATTCTTACACTAACCAAAATTATGTTTGGGAAACGCCCCAAGGCATACCTTGTAAAGAAGCCTTATCTATTCCTAAATGGCCGGTAACATACCCATGGCCCGGCTGAGGCTGGCGATATCCATAGATTATATGTTATACTGTGTATTATATATTATTCTTATCGTATCTTATTGTAACTATAGTCTTAAAAATATTCATAAGGGCCTACTCGAATGTAGCCTTGTGTGAAGTGAAGATCTTTGTTTTTAAAACGATATTGGACCGGAAATGATCTGTCACTGCTTACTGTTTCTAGACTGCTTAATAAATTTTCCATTATCTTCTATCAATAAGTAGTAGACCCGGTAGACGTTGCGTCATGTTGCCCGGTACGTAACCTACCGAGTCCAAATATGAATACTCAGCAATCCGTGGGTCTGATAAACCCGTAAAACAGACACATTAATCTATGCCTTCCATTTCGGTATTAGGTTAAAAGTAAGTCATGCCCTTCTCCTTGTTCTAAGCTACCTTACCACCAATTTTCAGTCAATTTTTTTTATGGTATAGCTGACAACGGAGCAGGTGGGTCTTCTATATAGTAAGAGGACATCGCCGTCCGTGGACAACCTCGCCACAGTCCTTGCATTGGTTGTTTTGCCCGGTATTTACGCCCTACTTAAGCGGCGTTTTTAAGATCCTCCGATATCCTCACTCACTCAGCGAAACACTGCAAGTACCACTGCCATTTCACGCTAAGTATTCTGTGAGCCCGTGGCATCACTTCGGTCGAGCCGGACCAATTAGTGCGTCAGCATATGCTTCAGCTTGGCTTTCCCACGGGTGCCCCAATATTAACACACACTGTGAAACCATTCCAGAGACATAAATTATAATTTATATTTGTCCGGACCGGGATTTGTACCCAATACCTCTCTCTTCACGGTAGACTTAATAAAATACTTAGCTGCGAGGCTCTCAAAAATCAATTGTCTCTTATATATTTAATGTCAAAAATCAGTTCATATTAGCACGACGTACTCCTAACAATGTAGTTATTAGTGTAAAACAGTAAGCGGTCCTTTGTAATATGAAAGCGTGGGCAAACCACAGGGCCGATTCGAGCGATGGTCAACCGAAAATTAATTAACATACTTTGGTGAGCAACCGGGCAGGTGGACTCCCGCCACCACCCTTATTTTCACAACGCCCCTGCTTCGCGATATTTGACCTACGATCATATTTGTTAATGCACTCTAGGCTTAATACATACATATAATAGTCTTATACATTATAGCACTCCAGGCTTCCGTGAATTTATTTACACTAAATGGGCCGATTCCTCCGGAGCGATCATACAATTATATACTTTAGGAGGTTTTTCTTTACACATATAATATGCCTATAGCGGAAATATTCTGTCATTCTCTTGTTTATGTGTATTTTTTGTTGCACAAACGAGACGGAGCACTAAGGATTAATTTGATATATGTGATAGAAGAGAAGATAATTAATTAGGAGGGCAATGTGAAATCGTGTGGCGTGTTTGGGACGCGACATATACAATTGGAACATAATTTTAGTATTTAATTTAAAAATATACATATGACGTGCTATATTTTGCACAGCAGAAGTGGAGTTAACCCCATTATATATTTACAAACATTTCAGCTGTTTGTTTATAATAATAATCTTGTAATGTCTCCTTATTTATGAACGTATTCACAGGATAGAAACATTTTTAATTGTCTATTTTTGGTGACAGAAGGCCGCATACAAATGGGTCATGGATTTTGCTTTTACGTAGAACATATCCGAAATACCTGGGGCACAATCGATTCATGTACCAAATGACAAATGAATTTATTGAAT
Organism: Delias oraia; assembly: GCA_018230265.1. Lineage (NCBI taxonomy): Eukaryota > Metazoa > Arthropoda > Insecta > Lepidoptera > Pieridae > Delias > Delias oraia. The sequence continues at coordinate 1,357 of DWCF01006732.1, read as the reverse complement.
TATTAACTATCTGATCTGAGAGATGACATTCTGGATAATATTGCCTTTGAATCAGAACGAATAAAAACAAAAGATATTGAAGGAGGTGATATTTAAAAAGTTTATTATTTATTGCCTTCAGTTTTGCCATATTTCACGTGTTATTTCTAATTTTCATAACAATTTCGCACCTTCAACAACTTCTACCCGTGGGAGAGCCATGCTGAAGCATATGCACTAATTGGGCCATCTCGTCCGAAGTGATACCACGGGCTCACAGAATACTCAGTGTGAAATAGTAGTTGTACTTGAAACGGCGGCATTACTGTGTTTCGATGAGTGAGTTTAGGATATCGGAAGCCCTTAAAAATGCCGCTTATGTGGCGTAAAAAGCCGGCAACACAACCAATGCGCGACTGTGGCGCGGTTTTCCACTGTGGGCGTTGTTCTCTTACCATATAAAAGACCCACCTGCTCCATTGTTAGGTATACCATAAAAAAATGTAAGTTTACGATTCTTGAAACGGTGAACATGTTTTAATCAATTTTTGAGTCATTCGAATGACAATTGGAACCGTTGCAGTACCGTGCACCCTTCGCGAATGGTTTGTCGCTATGCCCCTAAGTAGCGTTACCCGTGCGTAAACAAAATAAATATTTCTAACGTAATTAATTGTTTTCTAATGCAAATTAAACTTATTACCGCATGCCAAGGTATCTGTGGTATTTTTACACCTATTGTTTTGACTTACGAACCGACTCCTAGTATAAATTGGGTACGGTTTGATAAGTGCCGTGAAAAGGCGGGACACACGCGACACTATGAACCCAGTTAACGGAATAATTCCGTTGGTCGCTACCTAAATGGTATTAAATGAATTCCACCAATCGCGTGCGGAGGTTCTTACTTTTTTAATTCGTATAAAAATCGCTACCGTACTTCTGTTTGCATGCACTATTGTAATTGTCTTTTAATTGGACATAGAACGACTAATGAGACATATGAGTTGTGTTGTGGCCACATTTATTCGGAGTAGACTATTAATATTCCATTACCTAATCGCTGTTGAATGACTTGTTCGAGTCGAATGTTATTTAAGAGTGAGACGCATAAACTTTTGAAAGTAACAAAAGGATTGTACAAAGACAAGAAACAGAAATTTAAGTGTGTGGCAGAAAAATGGAGCTAAATAATTATAAACTGGTATTCCAGGTATAGTAAGACACATATAGAGGCATTGTGTAGATGATACAAAAGCGATGACAGTTGATAAACCGATTTTAATGTGATTTGTTTAAAATGCCAAGAACCAATTTTGCTTTAAATTATTATAATAAACTTAGTTAATATTGTTTTTCTTCATATATACATGTATGG
>DWCF01006731.1:0-11878 GCA_018230265.1 Delias oraia | reverse complement strand
TTAACCACGACGTCTTCATCAATTCGAGGCTTTCTAACGTGAACATTTAAAATGAATTTGAGAACTTGATACTTCGAAAAGTTTTGTAACGAAAAGAAATACAAAGCATAGTACAATAGTTTTAACTACTAAAATCGGTTCCAAATGTGAATAATTGTTTATCGATATGATTTGTGTACCTGGCGAGATGGTTTGGCTTTTGTATTCATAACAAAATATTAAGAAGACTTGATTATTGTTGGACTTATTGAATTTTTTATTTGACTAAATTTTTACTGTACTAATCACCTTTTAATGGTCTGTAAGTACACAAGACAGCTATGTATTCTCAACGCCACTCAGTAAGGCTTAACACATTTATGTAATACTTGTTACTTTGAACTATCAAAGAAAATTGTACATGTACCTAATCCTAATCGCAGGGAAAGGCCCCATTTCACACTAATTGGGTTCCTGAAAGCCTTACCGAAACTTGTTATAAACGACTTCTTTATGCCTTCAGTGGCCGTCGATGAGAAAACTTACTGTGTACTTTCTTGGAGTCAAATAAAAATAGGAAACTCATTGATTTTTTATACCTATGAAATTATTGTTTTATTTGTATCATATTATTGTAAAACAATCTTAATTGAAAAGGTATCCAAAATAAATAAGTTTAAAGTAATTATGATAATTAAAAAAATATTATATACATAATCATTTGTCATTTGACAATTAATGATTCAAAAATTTAATACAAGAGCTCTGTAAAGGTATAGTGGAAGTAGCAGTAGAGCCACTGTCAAAGTAGCAGAATCCATCTTATAATCGGTCCAACGGAGTTAAATATTACTCCGTTTGTAGCAAAGCCAGCCTTAGAAGGCTTTATTGATTAATATCAGCTTTATAAGAAGATTAGTTCTGCGCAACTTAAGGACACAACTTTCAGAATTTATTTGTATCCTGTATCCTCTGTTAGTTCAAAGTATATTATTTTCCACAAATGTTTATCTTATAAGCTTTGTGAAAAATAATTTTTTTTAAGTTGTAGCGGAAAACGGAGCAAGTGGGTCTCCTATAAGATATAATGGAAAAGATAACACTGCCGCCCATGAACGACTGCGTCACAGTCAACGCATTTGTTGGGTTGTCGGGTTTTTAAGGGCCTCCGGATATCGTTAAATAAATTAAAATACAAAATGAGTATTATGTGAGGCTATGGTATTACTTCGGACGAGCCCGCATAATTAGTAAGTTAGCATATTCATCAGCTATGCTCTACCATAGCTTAGCATAGATTTTATATTGTTATATTGTGTTGTATCGGGTAATTTTATTATTCTATAGTATATCGTCAAAAAAGCTTTTCGTATCCTTATTTATATAATAAAGACTTTGTTCATGATCAAATAAATAGCGACTTTTATGCCAATAGCTGCAGCGGAATACCTGTCAAAGTAGCCAACGTATACAGGTTTGAGTAGGTAGTAAGTAGTAAGGCGACCGCGTACCGGAAAACGCAGAGTGGGACGTTCCGCCACGCGTTGGAAAGACGATCTCATGAAGGTCGCAGGCAACCGCTCCAGATCGCTCAAGATTGTAGTAGGTGGGCGTCTTCGGGGGAGGTCTATGTCCAGCAGTGGACTTAATAGGCTGATGATGATGACAGGTGTGTTGTTTTAATAAATCCGTGGAGACCCAAGACACGATACATCAAAAGAGTCGTCTGGGACTTAATAAATAGTCTATAATCATGTCTAGTCTAGACAAACTAATGCCGCGTCACTAGCGTCTGGTATCGATGTCTATCACTATTCAAACACATTGCATCAATACTCACTAATAGATATTAGAGTTTTATTTCCATATTAACGAAGCGATGCTAGTTGCATAATGAATAGATCTACAAAAACATATCTAAAAGTGACCAAGATTTCATAGTAAGATTTGTTATTTGAGTAATTCTTTAATTATGTCTTCAATATTATAGGATTTATTTCGTAATAACTAAAACCATGGCGCTAAACTGTCACTAAAGATACGACCCGAAACTGAGAAGGTTGTATTAGTAAAAAAACATTTGAATAAAATAGTTTTGATGTTAAATATAGAGATCTAATCTAATCTTATATAAGATGAAGAGATCCGTACTACTGTTTATTATATATTTATACTTTTGTGTTCAGTCTTGTGAATATTTTTTAAAATGTTTATTAATAGCGGAAAACTGAGCAGCTGGTCTCCTATATGGTAAGAGAATACCACCGCCCTTTGTCAACCGTGCCACAGACCGCGCATTGTTTATGATGCCAGCTTTTTAGGCTACTTAAGTGGAATTTTTTTAAGGGTCTCCGATATTTTCACTCACTCAGCGAAACACAGTACGAGCACCGTTTCAAGTACAACTAACATTTCACGTTGAGTGAAGTATTTTCAATTTTTACGTAATAAAACTTTAAGCAAATCCGCAACAAAATACTAGTAATACTTCTACGGTAACATTCTATGTCTATGATCCTATTATTAGTACGCAAATAGTAATTTGATACATCGCTCCAGAGAAGCATCGAGTCTAGAATTACAGCCTATGGCCATAATCTCTGTAATCCCTCTTGTTTAGGATAGACAGGTGTCTGTTACTAAATAACAGAGATAGAAGTTTCTCTTAGGAATATTTGGCGCAACAACTGAGAACTTCGTGAATATAATGTTTTTGAATAATTTGTTATTTTTCTGTAAATTACTAAAAAAAATTACAATATTAATTCTTAATCCGTATTTCTCTTGGGGTCAAGTTTGTGAATGATATTTTGCAAGATAAATCACCAACTTACACTCGCTTTATACTGCAATATGACAACTACATAAGTACGAAGAAATATAATTTTACTCTTTAAGCTATGCAAGAATATTTTATAGTCCGCAAATTGATAAAGAAATGATAATGCTACATGATCTTAAATTGGGAAGTAGTTATCTATGTATTTAATTTTAAAGAGTCAATTCTAGTTACTAGGAACAATTTTTGTAACCAAGCGGACAACCATTTATAGTTAAGTTATATTATATAAACAAAACGTCATTCGTGTTCAAAATCTTCGCAAAACCGGAGATATATTAAAATTGCTTGTAATTGTACTTTGTATGCGACAGAGTGTAACGTCAGCGAGGTCGGAATACAGAATTGTTGCATTAGTTTGCGGAAATAGTTGAGTGAAAAGCTTTGTTTGCCTTATTTATTAGTCGGAGGCACTGCTTTCGAGAATTTTGGTTTAAATTTAAAGCGTGTTTCCTATATTTTGTGGTGTTGTTGCGCCTTGTTTTTGGGTAGCTAAGAAAAACAATACATACATATTCGATTTTTTATATTGTGGACAATAGAGCGGGCGGATCTTGTTAATAGATAATTAATGATTAAAGCCGCCCATAGACATACTGGTTGGTTGTGTTATCGGATTTTTACGCCGCTTGAGTTATATAATTTTACAGGCTTCCAATATTCTCACTGACTCAATGAAACACAGTACAAGAACTGTTTCACGAAGGTATTCTGTGAGCCGTGGTATCATTTCGGACGAGCCGGTCCAATTAGTGCGTACTCAGCATTGCTCTCCAACGGGTGACACAGTGTTAAGACACTCGCTCGGCCCTGCCAGAGACCAAACAAATTATAAATTTTAATCAAGCTGGAAATTGAACGATCGGAACATCATATCCAATATACATCAAAGTTACATGAATTTAAAATGATCCCCAAAAGCGTAATAAACCATACATTTCCAAAAACCACCATTAAATAAATAAAACTTGACAATAGGATACCTCTCTTTGACCCAAATATTTTTATCCCTGTCGATTTCATATAAAATTAGTGTCAGGGAAATGTCACGGTAATATAATTACAGTGAGCACCGAAGATTCATTGCATCAGCAGTTCTAGCGAAGCGCAAAATGCATCACACAACAATGTTCGTTTTCGAGGTACACTGTCAAATGCAATTATGTCGAAATTCGCTTAACCCTTCACGAGCCAATTTGCAGAGTTCGCTCGTTAGGATGTCTGCACTTTTCAGCTGATGTTAACGATAAATGTGCATTTTAAATGAATATTTCTATTTCATGTCCGAAAATCGTGTTACAACGAATGCAATGTAATATTTTGGTACACACTAGTTACATCGAAAAATATTTAATTATTTTGAAAAACAGAAAACGTTTTGTATTTTACATACAAAAATTCACAGTAATTATGTAAAACTTATACAGTATTTATTAAAACATAAAATAATCGTATATTTTATAGGAGTACATAGTGCTAGTTCAAAATTTAACGTTCTTGTAAAATTAACTATAAAATGTTGCGATAACTCGCAATATTAAAACGACTACTCAATATATCTGAAAAATATAAGTATGCAAAGATACTTGATTAAAGCGTACTAAATTTGCATGAAGGTGCGAAGGGTTAATTTTATAATAGACTCCACCTATGTGACTAATACAATGAACTAATATTTGCTACCTCGGGTCATATGTGCCCTTGTTTGAGAGTAATTTAATAACCCCTAGCTAACGAATTCTCAGTTTCAGCTACGAGTTTGACTAATTGGCATTGACTTAAGATATGCTTTATTTTTGTTAGCTTTTGTTTGTAGAAACAGTTTTTTTATCAGATTGTATCCATTTCACATATAAATTTACCATGAACGTCAATCCATCTGTGCTTTGACAGCAAACATAACATTGAACGCAGGATCAAATTAAGCACGGCCTTTCTGATATAAAGTATGAAATACCTATTTAAATACGTATTAAAACTCTAACACCATTGAATCACAGAGAATCTTCTCTGTGACTTCCATTTCTCAAATGTATCTAAAATATTTTCATTGCAATCATTCAAGAGATGATGAGTTTCTTCTATTATTATAGGAATTATTTTTAACTCATTAAAACAAGTAAACAAAATCAGTCATTTCATCCATCATCAATTTATGTATCTTAATTATGAATTCTATGTATCATAACAGACTATTTATTCAGATATCCGATGATACCTGTTAATGATTGTTTACAATAGCAGGTCTTGTTAGCCAGAGATCAAGATACACTTGTCGGTGCAGCTTGTTACTTGAGTACACAAGGATTAGTTGATGGGTTACAGTTCTACATCATATTTAGGGAGCTTGATTTGTGTAAATATTATGAAATCCACTATATTATGTTGTATATATTAAATATTACACCAAAATCAGTCAATTAGATTTTAGAGTAAATAATAGGAATTTTTACGTCCTTTTTACATAACTAAAAGTATTTCAATAAGTTATATAAAAAATTCTATTGATAATATAGTCTATTAAATTGTCTGAAATTGAATATTATCACAATCAAGAATCACGTGAGACCATTATGTTTTTAATAATTTTAAAAACGAAGGAAAATCATTTCTACGAACAAGTTTATGTACAAATGTTATATATGTAATCGATAATGTTTTCTGTACAAATAAGTCAGGTATCAAAAAATGGAATAGTCGTAATAGACTTACGCAATTCGTCAGTAATTATATGATTACCTACATACAATTCCAGTTCCAGTAAGTCTATAAAGGACTCAGCTAATGAAACCGTATATCTTTCTGTGCGTAATTCAATTATATGTGGCAATCACATCGCTGCTATAACAGGTGCATTTTATACCGACAGAGGATCCCCACTACCATAGTTTATGGAACGGTTAAGACACAGACTAAAGCGTTTTCAAAAATTCTTACAATTTTCAATCTATAATAAATAATCCAATTTTGTATGTTTATATTGTATTTAAATAAATCACTAATTAAGTGTATATATATAATATATAATTATATAATATAATTAAGTGTATTACACTTCACTAACCATAACATCATGTATAAACAGTTTTTTTAATATATTATTATACAAAGATTATATATTTATATTACTAAAGATATTTTTTCTAATATGTTATTAAATTTATTATTACACAAAGAGCGAGGTGAGTACTAAAGTATTTTGCGTAATTTTGAAGTTTTGAAAATCAATACATTTTATGATCTTTACAGATATTAGCAATTGAAAAAGCTTCAAATTAATTCTTCTTCAGATCTTTAAACCCGATAGATTTATACTATGCTTGTAATTAAAACAGACATATAAGTACAATTCAAGTTTATTTTTCATTTTCAAGTACCTGCTCCCGCCAACCTGTACCTTGGGTCATGGTGACGACAATCTATAAATCCTAGAACCCCCGGGACTTCAGCACACCCATTAACACGGCCCAAGTTAGATTTTATGCCAAGAATAGAGAACAAACATTCGCCGAGAACACCGCAACACTTTTATTATGCCTTTCTGACCGGATTATGAAAAGTGGAAAGTTTCTTTATGGAAAGTTGCCTTCGACTCCGTTCCGAGTTTGATGGTGAAAAATGTTATTTTGTTAAACATAAAAGTTATACATATATTTTGCAAATGTAACAAAATCCTATTGATTTATAGCCTGAGGTTATCTTTTTTCTGAGGACATTTTTGGAGGTTGCACATGAGTAGGAGGCTCTCCTAGGGACAGCGGTTCTCCGCCTATGGACACCCCTAGCCCTAGCCCCGGCAACGTAGGAAGCCGCGAGTGCGTTGCCAGCCTTTAAGGAATAAGTACGCTCTTTTCTTGCAGGTCCCCAAGCCGTATTGGTTTCGAAATACCACCGCCAGCAGCAGATTCCATAGAGTGGTGGTGCGCGGCACAACGCACGGTCAGTTGTGTGGAACGAGAAACATCGTAGTGATAATAATGAAACTTTATATTCTACCTCGATGATCGCTAATGAAATATAGTAGGAACAAAGTCAAAAAACCTTTTGATACAAAAAGATCTATATTTTACGTGTAAACACAATAAGCCTTCGTTTGTGTATCTGTAGAACAGTATTAAATAAAACAATAAAAATAAACGTGTTTCAAGTCCAACAATTTTTTACCCTAAATAAATTCCGTGTTAATATTTATGGTAAATTAAAGCAGTAGCTAAAAGCAGGTGTCGCCTATGCGTCCCAAGCGCCCTCTATCATTGGCCTCGGCAGTAAATCTGGCATCAGGTGTTTCTATGTGTAGTGACATTTTTCTATTCACAGTGTTTTAAAGCAATGAGGCGGATAGTTTGTGTCAATGTGTAGGACAAACTATTGTTTGTTTTATCAGTTTTGTTTTAGTAATAATTAATTTATATATGTAAAAACAAATTTACACTTTACATACATTGTTTTGCATTAATAAATTCATCTAGGTTGCAAAAGAATCAGCCAAACTCAGACGCAATCAGATTCAGAATGCATTAACATAAAGAAAATGTAATAAATAAATATTGTTTTTATAAATTTTAAGAATTTTAACTAAAATGGCTAAATACAGTACAAAACTATAGAATTTGTAGTTAGTAAATTTACAATCAAATTTCAATTTACGTATAATTGTATCGAACTTACTATATTTTCACTGCTATATACAAAACCTTATATAACATTTGAGTGTATGTAAGTTACGAATAGTATTCAAAACCCGTCACCTTATCTAATATCGAAATCTGTCAGAATGCAGCGCATATTTCGCCTTGAATAAAAGACAATGCGCCATCTCTGAGCCACTAACGTAACTATAAATTCGATGTGTGACTATTGTTCTCCAGCCAAGGCACTGGCCTTTTTACTGAAAAAGCCCGGTGTGGTGTGAGATGAAAGCTTTTAGCTCTTAATCAGGGCTAAAAAATAGAACAAAGTTCGTTTTTTCGTATTGAGTAGCTCTCATAAGGTTTATCCTAATGGATATCTTAATGTTAGAATCGCAGTAAATACAAAGAATGAAAAAATCGTCTGACTGTTGCAAAATTGCACTAGACCAACGATTAAATAAAAAATGATTATTTAAAATCTAAAAAACATTGTCATAATATATTTAAAAATCAATTAAATACAAAAAATAAAAAAAACATAAATAAAGTAAAACTTTATGTTCAAGTTAGAATTATATTTTAAAAATCTGTTAGTATAAGAACAAAATGTTTTTTTCCTTTGCAATATTTTAACAAAGTCCGCACAAAACTATTGATGGCACGTGGTTACAGATTCATGGCTCAGCCACAAACCGATTAAGTTAAGGCCTACAAAAGGCGATAACCCTTAAATGCTAATGGGGAACCATAGACCCGCGTGAACAAAGCACACAATACTTCACGATACATAGTTTGTTCAGGTGCGAGATTAAGATTACGCAGAACTGTGTGAATTGAATTTAGATTATAGGTTTATGTGGGCATCTATTGTTCCTTAACAGTTTTGGTTTATGGTATCTATCGCTTACTTTAAACAGTCAATTAAGCATCATAAGATAAAGCACACACAACTCTTAATTCAGAGCTAGAGGGCAAAGATATTTGAACAGATAAATAAGTGATTAGTCTACCCGTCTTAAATAAGTATGAGTGAGTTCTCGACATTTTTGTATTAGTTTACTTGGACTAGGTGCAAATTAATAAGACAAATAATTAATAAATACAAGATTTAAAAAAAGGTTAAATTTATAAGATACCTTTAAAAAGCTCAAATTAGTGTATTCATTTTGTTTCTCAACTGGATTTATGATTATATATTAATTTATTAATAAAAATAATAAAATTTTGTGTCACTCAATTACCCACTATATAGTTTTTCGACACAGGTATTCACTTTGTCTTAATACTAAAGTTTTGTTGCTGCTGTTTGAATAAGAACTTAAATAATAAATTTAATATAATTTAATTAAAAATATGTAGTTTTGGTTACATTTAAATTATTTTCCAAATAGTATGACAACGGTGATATTTGTTCCATCGAGTGTGAAAGGGTTGAAAGCGAATTTTGGAACACGAGCGTGTAAGTGTTTGGAGTGGGAAATTCTATTGATATGGAAATTCTCGCTTTTTGTTCACAATTCATTAACGTTTTCAAACGTTTGTTTGAAAATAACGAATATGTTATTGCGATACAATGAACAGAGAAATATACTCCTCGCGGAAAGCTTTCACTATGTGAAAATAGAGGGTTTATTACTTTGAAGGCGAATTTCTAAAAAATGGAATAAATTAGTTGTTTGTACGACATTGCGAGGTATTCGACTGTATTCTTATTATTTATCAACTGTATTGAATACTGAACGTGTTATGTGTCTGTATAATTGTTAATTACAAAAAAACAATACTTAACATTTATTTATAAATATAGTATCGAAATTTTCAGCTACTCAAGAGGACTAAATATGTATTTTCTTAGCCATTACGAAATTTTCATGACCGAAAAAAAATATTAAAATGTATATCAATGTACGGCAATTATTTATTTCTTGTAAACTTCAACGTATCTTCGATATTTCTAACATACGATTTATTATAATATAAAATACAACATATAAGATCATTGAATTAACATATTTTGATTTACTTGCATTGTATTCTTAAATTTTTATCTACAGAACATTACTAAGTCACCATCAAGATTAACAAATAATACAGCATTAAAGAAAGATATCAAAACAAACATTTTAATTAATGCCAATTAAAGTGATTATATCTCATATTTGAGCCCTTCAAAGGGAAGGCACCTTCAATATTTGAATAGCAGATTCTACCTAAATAATAATAACCCAAATTAGGGGAGTTTTAAGCAAGCCTAAATAAATGATGAGTTGGCAGAGTTACCTGAACCACAGTGCAAGGGATCTGTATGGGAAAATGTTATACCCTTAGACGGCTTTTATTCTTAGCACTTGATATATCTGATTTTTTAAAATGTTATAGCGAACAATGTAGCAAGTGGTTATTTAATAAGATAAGAGGACAGCACCGCACAAGGACAACCGCACCACATTCCGCGCTTTGGTTGTCTTGCTGGCTTTTTATGCCAGTTAAGCGGTATTTTAAAGGGACTCCAATATACTCACTCACTCAGTGAAATACAATAGAAGCACAGTTTGAAGTACAACTACCATTTCACGTTGAGTATTCTGTGAGCTCGTGGAATCACGCATAATTAGTGCGTCAGCTTTTGCTTCAGCATGACTCTCCCACGGATAAAATGATGTACCTTGATTGGAATATATATAAATTCCGTCGATTGTTGGGAAAGCAAAGGAAAAACATTTAAATTTAACTGTATAGTGGCACTAGGATATATTTTTTTTTATTCCTCAGAACATGGTTTTTATTAAAATAATTAACATATTCATTTATTGTCGTTATGTAATGTACTAATTTAAGTGCAAATATTTCATCACCATTCATAGTTTATACTGTATCACAATATATCATGTGAAAATCATACTTAAATCTTTACGTTATGGTTGGCTTTAGTATAACATTGGCGTCATCAATTGTCTTTTGATAGAAATTTGTAAGATGAAGTTTATGGCTTCGTGTCAAATATTCATGCTCTCACCGAAAGATAATTACGTTCGCTAATGGCTTCAATGTATGGATCATATTTTAGCAAATATTTTAGGCCTATGACCTCGTTTTCGAATAATATAACAGGAAATTTTCTAAACGCGACAATATTTAGTCACGTATCACTCGCGGCTTTGCATGGGCTAGATGTGTCCATGGACGGCGGACCGCTTGCCCAAAGTATACCTCCTGCTTGTTTGCCACAATATATATAAATACATATATATCTAAGCAACTTATTAAAATACTGAGGAAACGAAAACACTTTAGGTTTTGTTGTGTATAACTTCGCCTATTTGCCAGTAAAAACAGTTGCGAGTTCTATAGACATAAAATATAATAACTGGTTACAATCGAGCAATATTTTTGTGTTATATCTGTGTTTCGTTCAGGCTTATAATCTACATACGATAATGGAGGGGCGACATCTGTGTTGGATTTGCATAAGTTTAAATTTCGCACAATTTGAGTTGAGCGGCCCTTTGAATTTATATATCTTTTAAGCATTCCTACAGGCTGATACACTTTTTTCACCTGATAAAAATAAATGATTTTTGTTTTTAAAAATTTCCTACGGTATTTTATTCAAATAATAGTTTTCAAGAAAATTTTGTTATATATCCAATTTGAAATACCAAACGACTTCTTTCGACTCTTATTTAAGGATATAAAGAATTAAAAACGGCAACTATAATAAAATTACTATCTAACGCTATATCAATTCATATTTTTTGTAAAAAATCTTACGTTATTCTATCAATATAAGATGAAATAACTTTTGAACGGATTATATTGAAAATTAATGAACAAGAAAAATAATCGATGTTAATGAAGGAGCAAAGTTATGGAATCAGTTTTTTACAAAGCAAAGATAGTTTAATATTTATACAGCCTATATAAGCCGGTGCACCCCTATTATTATGAGTTTTCCCGAATTTTCCCTCAGGTTTTCATTAGTAGGGGTGCGTTTTAGTGAGTTATATAAACAATGAGAGGGTGCAAATGGCAACACAAGCTGCACGCTGCACCTAACTTCGTTATTTTATAAATTCGGTTTATTTTTCAAATTATATCTGTTTGTATAACAACATTGGATCTTGGAGTCGGAGAAATTACATTGAAGAAAATTATACAACATCAATGTCAATATCTTTCACATAGAAGCACATGCCTTATGAACGACTTAAAATAGAAAGTTATAGAAAGGTCAATTATACAAGAACAGCCAAAACACTTAGTCGACTTAAATTTATGGTAGAGATTCGTTTAGAATAAACGATTTTATATTAATATTAGGCACTCGAGCTATAAACGCTTAAATCAAAAATATAATTAAATAAAGTATTAGAGAGTATAGAATTTTCCAAATTTCCGTTCAAAGAATCGATAAAATTAAAATGTTTAA
>DWCF01006730.1:0-11880 GCA_018230265.1 Delias oraia | reverse complement strand
GGACGCTACTTGGGAGTGAACGACCAGAACGAATTGTACTTGATTAGCAGGTAAAATATGGCAATTTATAAAATTAGGTTATAGTTCAATTTATGTTATACTTTTTGTGCTACATTATTATACAAATGTTTGATGGTTACGATGGCAGCTGTTTATGCACTCTTTTGTTTTAAGCAAATAGGTTTAACAAAAAAGTTTTATTACTTAGTCGTAGTAGTGCGTAAAGCTAACCAATTTCAGTCTGGTTTTAAGTTCCTTTATAAAAATTCGTTGCATTTACATTCTGAGCAAAAGTGATGTATTTTGTTCTATATAGGCAAAGCTATAGATTGATTATATTTAGATATTCAGAGTAACGAAAATATATTCAACCCTAAAACTTTGAATATCTATGCCTGACAAATTTTGACTTCGGGTATCGAGACCTAAATCTAGCTTAATCTGCTAGCCTTGTGTTCACAACAGATAATGGAAACAAATTTTAATATTTACTTACAGAGAGGAAGCTACTACAGCATCATGCGCTTTCTGCCTCCGACAAGAGAAAGATGACCAGAAAGTGGTGCTTGAAGATAAGGACCTCGAAGTCATTGGAGCCCCAATCATCAAATACGGCGACTCCACGGTCATTGTGCAACATTCAGAGACTGGACTCTGGTTATCTTATAAGGTACCAACTAACCTATAGGTTCTTTCGTAATCCGTATTGAAATTATTTTTTTAAATCATCATTAAATTTTAAAGCTATTTTTTGTGATGTTGTAGTTTCATTTATTAATGTAAGAAATTTCAATTTATGTCGATGTTTCCACTGAAATTCAGTTAAAAATTCCTACATTGGAAATAATAAATAGTTGTATATGTATACTTCAATTCTATTGTTTGTCTTTTTCAGTCTTACGAAACGAAAAAGAAAGGTGTAGGTAAAGTAGAAGAAAAACAGGCAATGCTTCATGAAGAAGGAAAAATGGACGACGGTTTGGATTTCTCTAGGTCACAAGAAGAAGAGTCTAGAACCGCTAGAGTCATTAGGAAATGTTCCTCTCTTTTCAGCAAGTTTATCAAGTAATTATTGAAAAATCATATGAAAAACTCCTAAACGTGTTGTGGGATGTTATCGTTTTTATTTAGTTGGCATTTAAGTTTTACATATTTACGAAATTTCATTTATTTCGTACTTTAAATATTACCTATATATACTCCTAGTTGTATTACTGATTTGGTAATATAAATAGTGGTTTTTATTCCAACGTTCTCTCACATTATTTTATCGTTTATAAAAAAAACTTTGATCTAATGAAAAATGTCATTTTCAGTGGCCTTGAAACATTACAAGAGAACAGGCGTCATTCAATGTTCTTCGCGTCAGTGAACCTTGGTGAGATGGTAATGTGTCTGGAAGATTTGATTAATTACTTTGCCCAACCGGAAGAAGATATGGGTATGTATTTTAACTAGGATATAGTTTGTCTTAATTTATACTTTTTAGGGAATTACTTCTTTTCCTCATAAAATATATAGATAGCTAGGTCATTTCAGTTCTGTGGGTCATTTAACAGAAGTGAACTGTTAATTTGAAAATTCTTTTTTGTATCAATAATTCTATTTTTTATTTTTTTTTTATTTGGTTACTCTCGCTAAAAATTGTGGTTTAGAGGTCTACCTCCTATGTATTCAATGTAATATATATTTTCTATGAATTTAATATATATAACATCTCTATATGTGTAAATAAATTTTCTTAATCAGAGCACGAAGAAAAACAAAACAGACTCCGAGCCCTCCGCAATCGCCAAGATCTCTTCCAAGAGGAAGGCATATTGAACCTCATTCTTGAAGCAATAGACAAAATCAACGTGATCACGTCACAGGGATTCCTTGCCGGCTTTCTGGCCGGAGACGAGTCCGGACAGAGCTGGGATATGATATCAGTATATTTGTATCAGCTTTTGGGTACGTTTTCATATGTTAATAATGTGCACAGAATGCCTTAAAAATACTTCGATGTGGCGATCCAACATTGAGGTGATAATGATGTATGCAACTTTGTATTCTTCCTCAATGTTCAATAATAAAATTCAAACAGGTCCTAGAACATTCCCAGTGATAAATGCAATACATGATGAGGGAAACAACATCTACGTAACTCCAAAGAGTCCGTAAATTGAATAGTTCGTTTTGTAAAAAACATTTTTATTAAACTTTTGCAATTATTGTCTCTCGTTTACAGCTGCTATAATCAAAGGAAACCATACAAACTGCGCGCAATTCGCCAATTCGAATCGCCTGAACTGGCTCTTCTCCCGCCTGGGTTCACAGGCGTCTGGGGAAGGTACTGGAATGCTGGATGTATTGCATTGTGTACTTATAGATTCGCCTGAAGCCTTGAATATGATGCGCGTGAGTTTATGATTCTATATTTTTTATTCTATAGAGAACAACAAAGGTGGGTCTGCTATATGGTAAGAGAACACTGCCGCCCAGTAACAATCGCGTCACAATCTGCGCATAGGTTGTGTTGCCGGATTTTTACGCCTCTTAAGCGGCACTTTTAAGGGCCTCCGATATCTTCACTCACTCTTTGTAATTTATATCTTTTTTTATTACAATTAATAAATATTGATTAAGTTTTTTATCATTTCAGGATGAGCACATTAAAGTTATAATCTCACTGCTCGAGAAACACGGCCGCGATCCGAAAGTTTTAGACGTTCTATGTTCTCTCTGTGTGGGTAACGGAGTTGCTGTTAGGTCATCACAGAATAATATCTGCGACTATTTGCTCCCGGGAAAGAACTTGCTATTGCAGACAGCTCTTGTTGATCACGTGTCAAGGTAATAAATTTAATTAATTTCTTTTTAATACTTCAAATTTAACATACTTTACAGGATTAATATAATGCGTTAGCTTAAGAAAAATCTGCTAAGATACAAAATCCATATAAGAGCTTTGTATGGATTAATTACCTTTTCCAATCACAAACAATAATAAATTTATAAAGTCAGATGAAACAGAATAAATGTAACTCAGACAAATTGTGCTTTTTGAGAGCCTCGTAGCTTAATGGTTTTAAAGATGTACCATGAAGCGGGAGTAATAAATGTGAAATTTTATTTTACTTCGTATTGCTGCTAGAAAAGAGTGAATATATTTCTTTAATTGTTACAATTATCATTCTCTTTCTCCGGGATTCCTGATCTTCTTTTTTATAGTATAGCAGACAACGAAGCAGGTGGATCTCCTATATGGTAAGAGAACACCGCCGCCCATAATCAACCGCGCCACCGTCCGCGCATTGGTTGTGTTGCCGGATTTTTACGCCACTCAAGCGGCATTTTTAAGTGCCTACGATATCCTCATTCAATCGCCGAAACACAGTACAAGTACCTTTTCACGTTGAGTATTCTGTTATTTGTTCCCTAGTTTAAAACTTTCTTCGTATAATACACATACGTGATTCTAAAGTATGATATTTAAGTGGTTTTAATTGTTTATGAATCTTATGGCTGTCTGTATTTACAGTGTGCGTCCGAACATCTTCGTTGGCCGTGTGGAAGGCTCTGCGGTATATCAGAAATGGTATTTCGAAGTGACCATGGACCATATTGAAAAGACCACTCATATGATGCCCCATCTGAGAATAGGATGGGCAAATACAACGGGGTGAGTTATTTTATATATCTTTTAATGTTTTAAAATAAAATTGTATAATTTGTATATTCTATGGTAATATCTTTGTAATGGATTTAAAAAATATAATATATCTTTAATAAATAAAGTTTTGTAAACCCATAATTCATTTCAATTTATACAATACATTTAGGAGTGTGAATAAAGTTATTTACAAAATATGAAGTTATAGAATGAATGGTTTTTTATATTATAAATTGCAGATATGTTCCGTATCCTGGTGGTGGTGAAAAATGGGGAGGAAATGGTGTTGGTGATGATCTATATTCGTTTGGGTTTGATGGTGCTTACCTCTGGTCAGGCGGTCGCAAAACGCCAGTGAATAGGACTCATACTGAGGAACCGTTCATTAGAAAAGGTACAAACACCCACTGGAAGAGCCATGCTGAAGCATATGTTAACGCACTAATTGAACAGGCTCGTGCGTAGTGATACCACCGGCTCACAGAATACTCAGCGTGAAACAGTACTTTTACTCTTATACTGTGTTTCGCTGAGTAGTGAGAATATCGAAGGCCCGTGAAAACGCCACTAAAGTGACGTAAAAATCCGGCAACACAACTAATACGTGGACCCCAACTCCGTTGTCTGCTTTCACAAAAAAACACTAACTATTATAAATTTAAATTTTTACCAGATCAAACCAAACGCCCATTGGAATAATAAAGTTAATAACATTATTTTAGTGATTTTATTTTGTCGTTAGTTGTTAATAGATCTTGAAAGCGGTGTAATACGTCATATACAAGTTTGCAAGTTTAATAGAATCCCACAAGATTCAGGATTGATAAAAAAGTTTGTTGTTTTGTTTGTGTAGTTTGTTTTGGAGCTTTTTTGATCTGAGGTCAAAAACAGACAAGCTCTTTCAAGGTCACCCAAGAGGTGGATTTTCGTGGCTTAGCAAGCATTAAAAAAAATGAAGTAATTGAACTGAATAATAATAATAATGAGTAATAAAATATTTTATGTTTTTTTATAGGTGATGTCATCGGCTGTGCGTTAGACCTGACGGTTCCCATAATCAATTTCATGTTCAATGGGATACGAGTGACAGGGTCGTTCACCAATTTTAATCTGGAAGGCATGTTTTTCCCTGTAATGAGTTGTTCTAGCAAGTTGAGGTTAGTTTCCCTATAATATAATAAAATATATAAATATGTAATAATCATAGAAATATATAAAAATAATACGTTATTTTATATATTATATTAAGTGTGTCGTATATTTTATTAAGTGTCTTAATTATATTTTAATGCACAAATGGGTGCAATTATATTATCAGGGCGGATACTTAACGATATAAATTAATTTTAGTAAAATGCTTAGAATTTATATAATTCAAAATATATCACAATATATAATAATTATGTGATATATATTATAATTATAAATCACAATAATAATTATCTTCTTATATTATCAATATATTATTATACTAAAAGTAATAAACGCAAAAGTTTATAAGTGTGCCCATCCATGCTTACAAACTTGAGCGTTTGTTACTCTTTCGCGCAAAAATTACTGAATTGATTTTAATGAAACTTAGCAATAATTTTGTCCATACGTCAGAATAACACATAGGCTATGATTTATAATTATATTATATCATCATCATCATCAGCCCATTCAAGTCCACTGCTGGACATAGGCCTCCCCTAAAGACGCTTGGTCATAAGTCATTACTTTAATAATTATATACCTGAATATAATTATTAAAGTCACGCATGTCGGACGCGGTAGCTGTCGTACTAGGCAGGGCGACGTCTGTCACGTCCACTAGTATTCAAATAATACCGTACATAACTTGACGTTTTTTAGATATTATACAATTTGATGGATATCCATGAGTGTTCGTTTTCCAGTTGCCGGTTTCTCCTGGGAGGAGAACACGGTAGACTTCGCTATGCGGCACCAGAAGGCTACTCACCATTAGTAGAATCTCTTTTGCCGCAACAGATACTCAACTTAGAGCCGTGCTTCTATTTCGGGAACTTGGCTAAGCGAGCTCTAGCTGGCCCACCTTTGGTTCAGGATGATACAGCATTTGTGCCAACACCTGTTGATACTGCCACTGTAAGTTGTCATTTTATTAACTCTTTCTCTTTAACGTTCCCATATAAATTAACTTTAGTACAAAAGTGGCTACCGCAGTTTAAAATATCTGGTTGTGGAAAGTTCCTTTAAGTATATAACGGCGTGGGAGCCTCAGAAGTGTTTTGGATGGGTATTACGTCAGCACAGCTGCCATCACGATTATTATTTCTTGATGGTGATTCATCATTGAAAGAAAACTTCACCATCACGGATCGCCCCGATATATATTTAATTTATTTGTATATAAGCTAATCATCGACTTGGAAATTTGTAACGCTGTTTTAATTATGCAGGCAGTAATCCCGTACAATATTTATACTTTTACTATTGTGTTATGCAATAACCTGTTTTCCAAAATGATAACGACTTAATTATTTTCAGATAACACTGCCATCATATATTGAACAGATTCGGGACAAACTCGCAGAAAATATACACGAAATGTGGGCGATGAATAAGGTATAGTAAAATAGTTTGATGTCTCTATTTTGAAAATAATTTGTTTTCTTTTAACGCTTCACTAGGTCTTGGTGTATGGAGAGCCTGGGATCAAATCCTAGAGAGGACAACGTTTTCATTTGTTAGTTACGAGACTGATCAACCACTATTTGCCTGCCGCGGGTGCAACTGTATTAAGACACTCGGCCGGCCACTGTCAAGCTCTTTCAGAGATAGAGAAATTATAATTTGATTTACAAGTGGCCAGACCGGGATTCGAACCCAATATCTCGCGCTTCATTGTAAACCTATAAAACCATTAAGCTACAAGGACCTCTAAATTATAGTTTTATTTACGTGTAAAGAAAGTAGTCTCGATGCACTATTATATACTTATACATATTACATACTTAGCAAAGTTGATAATTTCATACGTTAAATTTTCTATTTTACCAACATTTCTAAACTTTATTTTACGATTAATAATTTTGTTGTTTATTTTTTTAAGATTGAAGCTGGATGGATGTATGGAGACCAAAGAGATGATTTACATAAAATACATCCATGTCTTGTCCCATTCGAAAGACTGCCACCCGCTGAGAAGCGATACGACATACAGTTAGCTGTTCAAACGCTAAAGTGAGTAGTTTCCTCATACTTTATGGCCCTTATTTCATTGTTTATGGTAGATCAGATCTCCTACATGGTAAGAGAACACCGCCGCACATATGCAACCGCAACGCAGTCCGCGCATTGGTTATCTTGCCGGCTTTTTACGCCGTTTAAACGACATTTTAAGGGTCTCTGATAATGTCACTCACTCAGCGAAAAAGTAGATATACCATTTCAAGCGCAACTATCATTTTACAATGAGTATTATGTGAGTTAATAATTTCGTTAATAATAAGGCTTTACGCTGAACATTAGATTGATTGATAAAATATTTTGTTTTATAAAAATGTTTCATGTGTTTGTTTCTACTTTTATATTTTTTACAGAACCATTTTAGCCCTGGGCTATTATATAAGTTTGGATAAACCACCGGCACGCATTCGTAACGTCAGATTGCCTAACGAACCATTTATGCAGGTAATGTATTATGAAATGGCTTAATAATCTCATTTTCATTTGATCAAAACTATGCTGTACCTATATTTGGTTATGTAAATGAAATCTAGTTGTTTTTATTTATCTAATAGAAACTTAGTTAAATTATTACATTTTTCTTTTCTTATAAAATTTTATTATAACAACAAAAGTGGCTAATATGAGGATTTGAATATTTACCCTTTCCTATTTATGTTCATTAAATATTATTATTAGCATATTTTTATTGTTTTTAGTCCAACGGCTACAAACCAGCTCCATTGGACCTTAGTGCAGTGACACTAACACCAAAGATGGATGAATTAGTAGATCAGTTGGCAGAAAACACACACAATTTGTGGGCAAGAGAAAGAATACAGCAGGGATGGACTTATGGACTTAATGAGGTATTCAATATTGTAATTTTTTATCTGAAGCCGTTAATATCATCTGCAATTTAAAATATTTTCACACTCTAAAATATTTTTAGGTGATGGTAATTTATTTGTATTATTGCAGGACCCGGATATGAATCGTTCGCCTCATTTAGTACCCTATCCAAAAGTGGACGACGCTATCAAAAAAGCCAACAGAGACACGGCTTCTGAAACTGTAAGAACTCTTCTGGTATATGGATATAATTTGGATCCACCTACTGGAGAACAACATGAAGGTACGGACTATATATTTAAAGTGGCGTAAAAAGCCGGCAACCAAAGCGCGGACTGTGGCGCGGTTGTCTATAGGCGGCGATGTTCTCTTACCATAAAGGAGACGACTCACTTGCTCCCTTGTCCGCTATATTATGAAAGATATAAAGATATTTAAAAAGTCGTCGGTCCCAGATTGTTTTCACTACCAAAATTGTAATTTGTGTAGCACCTTCGACAACTGAGCAGGTGGGTCTCCTATATGGTTTGAGAATACCGCCGCCCATGGACAACCGCGTCACAATCCGCGCAAAATAATACTATGTTTTAATATGGATTGAACTATTAAGATAGATTAAGGAAACGTTGTCCACAGAGTTCCGCCATGTCTCCCATCCCTAGACGAATATATGTTATTTATCTTATATTCTATCATATTTTATTTCACCATTTTTATTTTATAGCCCTTCTTGCGGAAGCATCAAAGCAGAAGCAAGCGGAATTCAGAACTTACAGAGCTGAGAAGAATTACGCTGTCAATTCGGGAAAATGGTATTTTGAGTTTGAAATACTCACTGCTGGGCCTATGAGGGTAAGCTTTAACTTATGTTATTGAATATTAAATAATGCTTCCATTGTTTATTTTTTAATTATGAGAGATTATCTTGTAATAAGTGGAATAATATCAAAACTCATGATAGTGTATCTAAAGTAATATTCTCGTTTAGTTAAAGTTAAATTACGTATTACGAACTTATGTTATGATTGAATCATTTTTTGCGTGACTTTTTTAAGGTTATATCGCTTGATTCGTGATTCTTTTAAAACTGTTGTTTATCTACTTTATTTATTACAGGTTGGTTGGGCACATGCTGATATGCCACCTGGCATGATGTTAGGTCAAGATGAGAATTCATGGGCCTTTGATGGATATAACGTATGTAATCAATAAGCTATTATTTATTTAAAGTATGTAAAATAGTGAACTGAGTACTGATTTACTGATATTTAAAATAATAAGTTTTTAAGGAAACTTCTAGCTTAAAGTTGTTATATTTTATAATTTTGTAAGTACCAATATAGGTTTATATGCCATTCAATTTCTTTATATGGTTATATATGATGGTTTAAGTTGTATGAAACTGAATAACCGGAGTCGATGGCTAAAGCCATTTCACTCGTTTTTATGTGGCTCAAGAGGATTTTTCCTGAATTTCAAATATTTACAAAAAGCACTTTTCCATTTAATATGCTGTAGTACGTTCCACAGCAATATACATAGTTTAAATTTCTATTTTTTTAATCCAGAAGATATCACTATATTTACAGTCGTACCCCCAGAAATTCATAATTTAAACTTAGATGTTTTCTATATGACTAAAAAAATCTTAACTACGTGTTAGCGCAAGTGACTTGCGTTTTGGTGAACGGAGATCTTCAGATGTCATTAAAGGGCCTATTTGAAATTCAGTCGTTAAAGTGGCACGCTGGTGCGAGCGACTCGTTTGGACAACAGCTCAAAGTTGGCGATATTGTTGCCTGTTTCTTAGACGTGCCAGATCAGACCATTAGTGAGTGTATAAAAAACAAGGAAGTCTGTTAAATTGTTTGTTTGTTGTCATTTTTCGATTTTTCAAACAAATTAACTTGAAATAATTTACACTTCCTTTCCGTTTATGTCTTATGTATTTAGTTCCTTTGAGTATGTATTCCCTAATTGGTTTACTTAATCTAAAATAATAAACACACGGTCATCTTAACACACACATATTTGGGTAATTTAATTATATTCGTTGTATTTTAAGTAATCGTTCAAAACGGCCGAAAGCCGCTTCCAATGTTATTAAAAATTTTAATCGAGATATTGTATTAGTGATGATGACCAGAAATATATAACTGAGGCCTTCGCAAGGATAAAGCTACGTTTTTACTGATTTTATCGGATTCCGACGAACTAAAACACACTACATGTAGTATACACTCAGGTTTCTGTAAATGTTTACCTAATTGCAAGGTGAATTTCTAATTCAAGGAGGAAAAAGTGTATTCCGGTAGCTTGGAGTCGTTTGGGAAGCAATGGGCAGTCGGTGATGTTGTAGGCGTCTTCCTTGATCTCATAGATAAAACGATAAGTACGAATTTTGCTTACCGCGACGCAAACAGGCAGGGACATTTTTCAGATTAGCTGTTACTTTAATAAATACAATTTTCTAAGAGGCCTGAAACATTTACAACTGTGATTGATTACTGTACTGACAAGTTTTAAGTGATCAAACCATTTACTATAAGTGAAATGATTTTTATCGGCAAGAACTACACAGCCGATATATACTTGTATAGTAGTTAGACTACTTACTTAAAGACATGGTACTGTAATATCCTCTTAAAATGTGTTCTTATGTATTAATGAAAAAGTTATAATATTAAAAAAATATTAGTTTTATTTCAATATGATTGTTTTATTATAAATGTTAAAGATATGTTCAATATGGGATAGAATCTAAAATGTCCCTGCTGCCTAGGATTTTTTAGCTTTTGAGTCTTTAATTCATTGACAATAGCTTGCGTTCCAAATATATTTATTATAGGCATGATTAGGTTTTAGGCAGTTAGAAATAGAAAATTATCATCGCTTATGAAATAACATCACTGCATTGCTTCGCTTTGCAAATATTTTATGATTAGCGTTATAGGACACGAATAATTCTTAATAATACACAGACTTTTTAGAAAACTATTTATGACACACCGTGTTAACTAACATTTGCATATGGGTCGCTTTCTTATCTTTGCAATTATTTCTCTATTTTATAAATGGCATTTACTGATTTTGCAATTATTTAATATCGACCAATATAATTTTAGTTTTGTTATAAATATTTTCTAACCGATAAGAAATTGATCATAAATAACAAATTAATAATAATAATACTCATGCTTTTGCTTTGTCCTAACGAATAATTGTATGCAACTTTAAATATTTTATGCAAGTAGGTATTTATATTTTACAGTTTGTAAAGAATACTTTTTATCATGTCCTTTGTTAACTGATATATTGTAATTATGTATAGTGAGTTTATTTAATCTTAAGACATAATTTATTATATATATTCCAGAATGTATTGTAGTGTTGTAAATTAGTCAATTGTTAACAGTTTTTAACATATATTAAGGTATTGAATTAAAGGACTTGTCTGATGTTCAATTAAAAAAAATAGTTTTTATACTAATTTATACAATATTTTATTATTATTAGAAAAATACTAATTAATTAAAATAAGGCCAACGACTTTTTGATTGAAACTTTCTATAGTAACATCGTAGACTTAGAAATTTCAGACTAAATCGCAAATGCAGTTTTAAAAAGATATTATATGAATAAACGATATTTTAAAACTGTAACAAATCTCTTTCATCCGGTATTATTTTATGTTTATTGAAGATTTTATGGCATTGTGATTAGGTTTTTCCTTGAACGGCGAATTACTGATGGATGCTCTTGGTGGAGAGACTACATTCGCTGACGTGCAGGGAGATAACTTTGTGCCTGCTTGTACTCTTGGAGTTGGGCAGAAGGCTAGGTAAGGCATCACTATATTGGCAGGTTCCTCTGTTGTTTTTATTTAGCTCTATTATATCATATGACGGCCTAAGAAATGTTTATTAAGGAAACCGTGCCATTTTTAATATACTTCACATAAGTTATGCATAAATACGATGAATTTTTAATGAAATTAATGCTCTTAATTGTTCACTCCCAACTGTATGATTAAAACAAAGATAAAAGTTGCTAAGAATAATTAATTTGTTGCATTAAATTAACCTTAATTATTTTTATATATTTTAACATTTCTTCAGATTATCATACGGACAAGATGTTAACTCACTCAAATACTTCACTACCTGCGGTCTTCAAGAGGG
>DWCF01006729.1:0-11880 GCA_018230265.1 Delias oraia | reverse complement strand
ATTGCTCGATGAACCGACAACCGATGGGAAAGAAAGGTTCTCGAGTGGCGACCGCGTACCGGAAAACGCAGAGTGGGACGACCCGCCATGCGATGGAAAGACGATCTAGTCTAGTCTATCCCGAGGCCTAAATCCAGCAATAGGCTATCAGCCTGATCAATAGATTCTATCGAAACAATAAATATTATAAACTATAATACATACACATACGTATAACGTAGTATTTCACAAAAAATATAAAATAAAGCCAGCTAATACTACTACTTACTCAGTCAGTTTCAATTCTTATGAAGTATATTTTTTAATTCTATCAAATTCATACACATTTTTCCAAAATCGAGAAAATACGTAAAACTTATAAAAAATATGCATTAAATTTGTCCCTATCACATATCAATACATTAGAAAAATATGTAAAAAAAAGTATGGTCTAGCTATAAAGTTAGTAGAAAGAAAATTTTTACATATAATTTTGTATAGTTTTCTTTTTATTTAAGATAATTTAAGTATCATTATTAGATACTATCACAACTTCCATGAAATCATTACCACCAATACTACCAAAAATATCTTTCACTGTTAGATGTACATATTTTTAAAACTTGCTATTTAAATCATTTTTTATTGAATTCAGGCAAGCAAACATTTATTTACTTTAAAAATATATGAGTAATTAATAATAATAATAGTTTACAAAGTAGTAACTAGTAATTAGGTATATATACTAAAAAGTATTATTTATGTTTTGTTTTGAAAACCACTTTGTGCAGTGTGACCTACCTAAATTTAGTTTTTAGACATAGTTCTCATGAAAATTGACAAATATCTCCAATTTCTTTGCAAAATTTATATTAAATCTAGTTTGCAGAATGACTTGAAGTGATTTACTAGAGCAGGTGATGTACTAGCCTATCTTTAATAAAAAAATAACTGAAGGTACTAATTTTATATGGAAGTAAAGCTATTGTATTTGTAAGGTTGTAGGGGGTATAATCTGGATCTGAATTACCGTACCGATCTTAAAAATTCTTTAACCAATAGCTAAGTTTTTACTTTTTTAAAAGTAACATAGGCTGTAAATTAACCTAATGAAAAGTCCTATTTGTTGTAGTCGGATTTGCAATCTAAGTCGATGAATAAATGGTCAAACAATGATATTTTATGTTGAGAGATAACTTGTAGAGCTTGATTATATCTATAAAAAACTCTGCGACAGCATAAAATTAATTTTCATAATTTAAATGGCAATACTATGTTTGCTGAGTCAGCTAGTATTTTAAATGACAGAGACAGATGGCCGGATGGTATTCAGTATCACCCGGTGGATCATGACCGCGATCTGCACCCAACCTCGCCACACCATTGCAACACCATGGGTCGAGTTCTATTCTCAGCTCCACTTTCGAGTTATATTGGGCTCAACTATCACCACCTTGTTTTTACAGGGCACGCACTTTCTTTGTTCGCTTGAAGAGCCGTTAAGGCTGAGTAAACTAACGGCACCGACCTCTCGGGACCTTAGAACCCAAATTGGATCCCACCAAATGCATGTTTTTATACTCTTATTTGGGGTAAAGTCTTCATCAACAGATTTTCTTCCATAAATTCTGTATTTTTTGATTAAATACTTATTAATTATAATATTAGATAATCACGAGGCACTAGTATCACGAGGAACTTTTTCAGGAAATTAACCATGTGTTTGGAATTTTAGAGGAACTAAATTAGTAGTACTCTGTAGTTTCGTTTTCGTTTTTCGATTTTCGATTCCGTCCTCTCCCGGTGCCTGATTGTTCTCAAGCTGCCCCAGACCCATTTTAATCTCATACAGACTGATGAACGGGATATATTTGGTATAATGTCGGTATAGCTTGGCTCTTGGATCTCCCACCAAGCCGCTTTATAACTGAGATGTATAACTGTCTATAGAACCTCGCAATCTCGCCTAAAACCTTTGCCCTGGTCGACGCTATGCTGCCGTCTTCCCGTTTCAGATTTGTCAGTATTATTATTATATTATTTATCGTATATTTTAGTATTATTTACTTTAGTTTAGTATTTATTATGTACTTTAGTATATATAATAATCATATCACTGAATATTTATACTATATTATTAACTGTACAAATTATCTTTAAATATTTTTGTAATAGTTAAAAATATATAAATAAGGGTAAGCTAAGCCCATTTTTATGAAAACAACATTATTTGTATTCTGTTATATATATTATGTTCTGGCAACTGGTATATTTGACTTGTGTCGTTTTTCAAAGCTGTGTATAATCCTTCACTCGTTAATCTTAAATGACAGATACTCCATAGACAAATCCATGTGCACTTCAATTTAAGTTCGATCGATCATATGTTTTCTTTGTGTAGTTTTTTGAGCCGCTGATATTCGAATTGGTTATAAACTTTATTAAATTAATGTATAAAATTAAGTAAATTCCTGCTGAAAATTGTGTCTCCGGAATATGTAGACTAAAAAGAGTCTTCTTAAGTGTATTTATTAAATTGATCTAGTAAGTGCATTAAAAATGCACGTGCTTGTAATTTTCTTCGTAATTTCTTAATTTTTTTAGTAGAAAGGAAGAATTTTTCAGTCGTTTTATCTTAAAGGGCTATTCTTTTCAATACATATCTGTGTAAAGCACTAGAGTGTATTCTTTTTACATAATAAATTACTTTAAAAGTCGCTCTAAGGTTCATCTATGTAGTACATCTATGTGTATGCACTTTGGTTATTTTTCTCAAAAACTTTAACAAAAATTTAATGGTGCTTATTTAAATAAAGAAGTATTTGGTGTTCCAGGTATGTATAAAAAAATTAATTTCAACAATTGCATGTAAAGGTGACACATGCTTGCATTATTTAGAGGACATTTAGAGAAGGTCATTATAGTCATTTTAACCAAAAAACATGTAATAAGTTATGGAAATACCTGCCACTATATAATATATATACATATTATAAAATTTAATTGTTATAATAATTTTGTTTTTAAGTTGGAATACTCAAATTTAAAAAGTATATTAATAATATTATCTTTATTATATTTAATTTAAAGTCTGGTTGGTGTGTTTCATCATGAATTAAGTATATAAAATTCAATGAAATGTGATTTAAAAAAAATAGTTTTTGATAAAAGAAAAACATGTGGTGAGCAGTAAATGTATCTAGGTTAGATGGGATTGTGAACATACACCAATCCTTATAACGGCTTGTTTTATTGATTATAACATTTATTATGTATTTTCCATCACATATTTATTACATTTTAATTTTTGACAATATTTATATAATGCAAATGGACTCACTAGATTCACTACCATATACCTATATATAAATAATATTTCATACAAATGTTACTTAACTTCATAGAAAATCAGTTTAAATATTTCATAATTTATTTAATTGATAACAACATAATTTTATTTATAGCTATAGTTCTTCTTCCAAATTAGATCTTCATTAAATTACCTCAAAACCTATGTTCACAAAAATCTTAAATTAATTTAAGGATTATTTATAAATGTTTATCAATAATCTAATTCTTGACAAAACATTTAGAAATTATAATTTATATCTAAAATATTTTGCAGTGATTAAAATTTTAGTAATGTATTTCTGATGTATAATTAACTAATCTTGATTGATTTCAGTTTCTTTTTGTACTACTAAGGCTTATTAATTATAGTATTTAATGGCTTATAATTATATATATATATTTTTTTAATTAAAAAGCCATATCTAACCAAACTATTTTATTTTCAGACAACTACAATAAAATCCAGGATTGCCTAGAGTATCAAGATCGTTTTGTGTTTATAATTTTAGTGATATCAGTAGATAAAACTTATAAAACGTGAAAATGTGAGTGAAGTGAAAGGTTTTGTGTTTTGGATGCAGTGCTAAAAGATGTCGTTCATGACGTCATTGCTGAGCAAGTGTCGTCCTAGTTCTGCTACTTCACGCTAGGTGGCGCTGGTAAGCAATAAAATTATACGTATTGTAAAAATTATCATTGCATGCCAGGACATCTTTCGGGTAATAGCTTAAGTAAGGTTTCCCATGTTATTTCAACTTGCTTTTAATAGATGGCGTCACTTGTAAAAATTTTAGTCGCGTCTTTTTGAAATTTAGCACACTTCTATTAGGTTCCATTATAAATTTTCATAAAATTTGTCTTAAACTTGAGACTTACGATTGCTTTAAAGAAGTCCTGTGAATTGAGAATATATTTTGCTGTATTTTAGAAAATCACGTGATATATATTCATTTTAATCTATAAATAATATTATTTCATTTAGATCACTAATTTTGTCGGCGATAACAGTTGCTTGTGTTTCAATAAAACCTTTGAACATCTACGAGCAATAAATAAATAAAAATATAATACTTAAAATTGCTCGCCAAAACTCATTACGAGGAGAATATTGACAGTGTCTGGGAATGAGTTGCATCAATTCTTTTCTGCAAAAAAAATTTTAGCTTGATCGTAATTCATAATATGTACTGAAATTATTAAGAAACTTGTGCTGACGGGCGGGCTAGTAAACCACGAGGTCACTGGATATCAATACCTGTTTCGCTGAGTGAAAATACCGCAGGCTCATTACGTATCGTGGAGCAACATAGCCAAAGTGTGTATTGTGACAAGGCTGTACAAGGGCTGCGGTGGCGGTGATCTTAAGAGATCAGCTTTGGTTGCTATATAATTTTAAAAATCTGGATTGCGATTTTCTGTTTCTTATTCTACTTATGGGGCCAATTTAAGCATATAAACTGCGGTTTTGATAAATAAAAAGCTTAAACTTCTCCTATTCTTAAACATTTGTCACGTCTTGTATTCGGAAACTATTAATATATTTAAGTTAAATTTATAGTAGGTATAGATGAAACGTTTAAATGTACACATCGCAGAAAGGTATCAAGGCGAAATTAAATTTAGTATTTTATTTCATGAACCAGCAAAAGATGTATCGGTTAGTAGGGGTAAAGTTGATGGTAATAATGCTTAATTTTAATTCTTAGAAATCATATAACAATATTTTGTTCCTGAATACTATGTGATCATAGTTAGCTTTTGTTTTTGTGGGTTAAGGAAAGTAAGAAGTGCTTGATATAAAGATTAGATCTTAATAGAAGTGTTTTATTCTTATTCTTTTAGTAATAATTACGTAATACCTAAAACGAAACTGTTGAGAAAATTTGACAATATATAATGCATAGTATAAAACAGTTGTTACTATCTGCAAAATGCTTTTGAAATGGTTCACATGTAAATTTCTATGAGATTAGAATATAATAAAGCGAAGAAATCCTTCTTTTCATCTCCGAAATTATTATCTAACGTATTATTAACCATATTCGGGATGAATTATACCTGGGCTTTTTGTATTTATTTTTATAACACTGACAGTGTTTACAAAATGAAAAGTGAAAACAGTAGGTATACCATTAAAATGTAAAACTCAACTACACACCAGCTGTAAATTGAAAGCCGTGTGACTCACGTACTTACTACTTAACATATTAAAATGTTTTTATTTACAAACAAAAGACGTGAGTTTAACAGCACCGGACGCTGTCCAGAAATGGAAATATATGGAAGGAAGTCAGGAATAAAACTTACATATGCGATCAACGGTTGGACGATTTAAATGAGGGATTGTTTGTTTTTGAGACCTTTTTAATAGAGACAAATTAAGCAATTTGTATGCTGGAGACACGGCCTACTTCATTATTGTGACGCGTTGAAAAAGAGTCTCATTTTGGAAATCGAAAATTATCATAATATAAATCCTATTAATATCAAGATATAGAATATTTAAGGGCATGAAATAGACTATCAACACGCAATACATTGTAGCATTGTTGTGTACAAAACACTCCGTCATAAAATTAAACGGCAATATGATTTCAATAACACTTTAAGATAGTCATTCATGCCTTTCTAGATGTTATCGCTGCTTGCATATAAAGGCCCTAACGCGCGGCTCATATCTCCAAATTTACGACCAATTTGTTGAAGTACTAATCTTATGTAACAACGGCTTCGCATGGTAACGGAAAACGTCCATGATTCCTCATTGAATGGGCGAATAATTGAATTTTACGTCTTCTATCACCTGCCCGGCAAAAAATAGAACGAATCCCAAGCGATATTTGACATGTCGTAACTCAAATGTCTTATTGTACTAAGATGGTATTGTCAGGGTGAAATTTGCCACGAGTGAAACCAACAATATTAAGCAATTGAACCCTTATTTATTGGAGGATAGTAGAGATTTATGCGAATGCATTATGGCGGTTAGGACGTTTCGAGAACACCTTTCTTGCCAGGTGTGTGAAGCTTTGTGCTCCAGTATTGTACAATGAATAAGATTTGCACAAAAACGTCTTATAAAAACCGATTTAAAAAAAATTGGTGCATAGAAAATGAATTATAGACACAAATTCACGATACGCCCAAATTATGCATGCCAATATGTTGCTTAAATCAGTGCAGTAAGAGTGAAATTAGAGGACAGTATAGTCTAAATTCCATGTACATAGTAATAAACAGTTGGGACTATTTGCAAGCTGCACGCCGTAGACGCGTGCGGTTTTCGGTTTGAAAGGCTTTTGACGTCTCTGACTTTAGTGCTATCGTATTACAGATAAAACATTGGAAAACTTGCTTTTATTTAAATGGATCTATATCATCTTTACCTAGAGAACCTTATTTAGAATTTTATCTAACTGATCCTAATATTCAGGAAGATTTCTTATGACATCGAGTATCTATAAAAAATGTAGGTAGTTTGATTATGATACATTACGATACTTGGCAGTTGTATGAATTATATTTGCATGCTCTTTTTTATTATTTATGAAAAATTTGTTCCAAATGGCGTAAACACCAGACTGCGCGATACGCGGACTGTGGCGCGGTTGTCCATGGGCGTCGGTGTTCTCTTACCATATAGGAGACAGATGCTCCGTTGTCCGTTATACTATAAAAAAAATTGGTATCCACTTCATAAATTATCTTAAATTTGTACAATTTGAATCTTACTTGACCACTTGTGACGTCACCGTGTCATCAATCAGCAGTAACCAGTAACACTTGAGTACGCCAGCCGAGCAAGGAACAGGTTTTAACCCCAATGGGATTAAGTTCCAACAAAAAGCTCTTCCCGTCTAGAATTCTAGACTCACTGGCGTGTAATAACCATCTTGTAGGCTTAGTAAATGGTGCTTCGAGATTTTCATGTAAAATTTGAACTGTAATAAAATATAGTTTAAGATTTATTTATTTACAAAAAATATGTCCAGCTATTACGATTGTGGGTAATGTTATATCCAGGTATTAATACATGCATACAACATTAACACGTGGAGGCTCTGTGAAATCAGGTGCCTCCAGAGATATTTCCAAATCAATACGACTTGGGCATCTTCAACAAAACAACTTACCTATCCCTTAAAGGTCGGCAACGTACCGGAGGTCCTGCAAGGGCTAGAGGTGTCCACGGACGTAAGATCGCTTAACCTAGGTGAGCCTCCGGCTCGTTTGCCACCGTTGCCATAAAAAATGTTGCCAGCTTTTATAGAAATGCACAACCTATTAAAAGTACTCGTGACGGATTGATCAATGAAACATCAATAAAACCCAAAGAATATCTAGTACCGTATATTTCCAAATAATTAAGACTTTAATTTCATATATTACCGTAATTTTTTGCAAAGCAAAAATTGCACCGCGCGTGCATGCAAGACGAAAATGTTAAGTATTTGTAGAGAGACAATAAGTTGATGGTAATTGAGAATAACACAATGTAATGTTTGGTTATTACTTCACGCACGGCATTCAAGAAAAGCAACTTGTTTCATATAAAATTATTTCTTCTTGTTAATTCGAATCTATAGGAATACCGTTGAATGAATACTGTATAACCGTAATGAAATTAATATTTTTTAGACTCTATAGAAAAGTACCATTAAGGCGTTTGTGCACTTATCCATATCCAATTAGCATCAATGATTTTTACGTACTTACACATCAATAACCGATGTGGCAGCCATACTAAATATATTATTACGCTTGCGCAAATCTTTGTATAGGTACGTACATCCGTAAAAATTACTAAGACCAATTTGATACGGGAAATAGCGCAAACGCTCTTCGTCATTATTGAAAATTTATTACAGTTAGATCCTGTACCAACTGCAGTTTTCACTAATAATCACGAGATTCGTGTTTCGCAGGATATGCCCTTACGCTAGACACGGCGAGCCTGTGGCTCCCCCCAAAAGACCACGTGAAGCTGTGATGGCTGTATGGCCATTAAAAAAAACTAATAAACAGCTTCTTTGCTTCTTAGTTGAAACATTTTTTTTTTAGAATGTACTCTAAGGAAAGCTTAAGGAAAGCTGCGTGGTTTTTCTACGGGAGTGACTTAAGCTTTAACTTATGTACTATAAAAATAAGAATAAGAGGAAGTTCCGTTATCCAAAACGTAAAATTATGCAATGCCTATATTATTTCGATGTTTCGGAAATCATGGTTACCTGAATTATTTAAGTGTAAATAAAGTTAACGGACTTCAGAAAAGCCGACTCGATTCGCTCGACTGTTGCAAAAACAAATTTATGAAGGTATGTTACATGGCTACTATAATACTTGAATAATACGTGATCGCCTGGAATGCGACGAGACACGATATCTCAAGAGAGCCAGTGATCAGTGTAATATAATATATCAGGCTAATTTTGCGCAAGAATCGTGTACTTTGAGCGTAAAGGATGTATATATGTGTAAAATAATGGGTGAGGATTGAAATGTTCGTACTTCAACTTCGACTTCACGTTTAATATTTTTGTCTTTGTGAGGTGATTGAGTTAAGTTAGACAGATATCTATACAATGACACCGTTGCATTCACAGTGTTGGAATATCAAAGAGAAACCGTGGTGAGACATGAAATCATAATTGCTAATCAAAGTTCTTAAGTGTAATATGATGTAGCTTAATGCCAGTAAAAACGTACGTTATGTACTTTAACACGAAAAGCTAACAAACTCTATTAATAATTTAATATTAAATAGCCTGTTACTCAAAACAATAAAAAATAATTTATTCGACGTTGACCTTTTTCGTTATTGGCGTTATTCAAACTGCATTTTACGCTTTAGCCATAAAAGTATTAATAAAAGGGTTTTAATGACATATTTGCTCAGGTTGTACCTACTTATAGATAAAGTAAGTAAGTCTTCGATGTACTAAAAAGGCTGTATGGAGACTAATTAATTTATAAATAAAAATCCTGTGTCAAGATGTTTGTATTCGTATTTCTCTAAAACGGTTCTACCGATGTTTATTGTTCATTTTTGTGTTTTCGGTCAATACGAAAAATGTATTTCACGGTCACAGTTATAAGCGGACGAAACTTCTTTAAAGTTTTAAAATGTTAAAACAAAATATAGTTAGTAGTTTTATTGAGACTCATTAGATCTGTAAAATAATATATTTTTTTTAGAATTACGTTTTGTTTATTCATTCGTGAACTCAAATCTTTGCTAACTCGTATGTCTTCTGGCATCTCTCTATTATTTGCTAATTCGTCATTTATTATTAAATATTTCAGCTGAGTTTACAGTTCAATGTTGTAAAATTAACGTTACTAGTTTTGCAGCTTGCAATAATGCCTATTATAATTTATTAGGGTCTTGCGTTATGCCTTCCTAATCAAACTTTCAAAGCCAACAAATATTGAGAATACAGTCAACAGTAAAATAAGAAATCGCTTTGACATTTATTAAAGCTACTGAATATTTTTCTTATTAATGCTTTGGTTAATAAACCAACCTAAAACTTAACGATACAAACTGGTCATATCAGCCAATTTTATTCGACGTGTGTTGCACATTGGGTGCTTGTTTATTTTTACGTTATTATCTGTCATTCCTGTTTTCGATGATTTTTCGAAGTGTGCTCGCACGTTCGCATTTTTAAAGAAAATTTAAGTTGTCATTCAAAATACTCAAAACATTGAGAGTATTGGCATTTTGACTTTTTAAAATAACGCATTTTCCATCTGTGTCTTCATTAAGAAATACTTTTGTGCAAGGTTTATTATTGGTTCCATAAATTGACGAAGGAATAATCAATTACCTCAGAATAGCTTTTATTTGCGTCTTTGTCCATAACTACCATAACCAAACAATACATATTGAATGTTTCACGTGTTTCTTACAATTTTTTTACCACGCTTTGCAAATCTAGTTATCAGGTAAAAATATGACTCCTTATTCTACCATCATCGAGCTTGGCCAATTCGAACAAAAGCTAAAGATAATCCGGGTTCTGTAATTGTTCCAAAATAAAAGACTTTTTTGCCATCGCATTTTATTCGAAACACGTGCGCCTTGAAGAAATTACAGACCCTTAGGGTGAAGTTTAGATAGATACAGCCTTGTACAGCCAATAAATTGGTGACAATATTAAGCTTATATTGGATAAGGCTTTATTTTATTGTCCTCCTGTATGCTTAATGCGTTTCAACAAGTTTCTTTTAGGTTCAATTTCGCAGAATATTATAATTCAAACGACAAGTAGATTTACAAACAGGCAATTCTTTGGCTGTAGATTTATTAGACTTTTATCACCATCATCATTCCAA
This sequence comes from Delias oraia, assembly GCA_018230265.1. NCBI lineage: Eukaryota > Metazoa > Arthropoda > Insecta > Lepidoptera > Pieridae > Delias > Delias oraia. Next base: position 1,212 of record DWCF01006729.1, on the reverse strand, counting down.
CATGTAATTGAGCATAGTTCAAAGAATGAAATTTATTAATTCTCGTTTGATTTCAGTCGATGTAAAATATTTATTTAGTAGATAATTTTACGTGTAATAATTCGTCTACATTCATCTTCAGTAGGTGGCACACATAAAGACAACAGCTAAATGACAATTCAAAGTTTTGAAAGTACGACGTTCGAAAATTTGGAAAGTTCCCCATCACCGCCTAAGCTTTTCTTCGGAAGTGTCTCAGCAATCACATAACGTTATGTACACTGTAGAACATAACGTACCGGCTGCGGCAGATGGCCCAGCTTCCCTTTTCAATTACCTCGAATCTTTTTTGCCTCTGATTGTGATCACTATTGTAACGTATTGCATTGTCCGGATCTCTGAGATTTTAAACGCAATTTTCTGTTAGATTTTTCTTTAGATTCATTGTGAGAACTGATTTAAAGTAGATGGGCTTTCAAAGAAGAACTATGCTTGCAAAGTAGTGCTGCTTCTATAACTTTGGTGTCTTTACAAAGACAATTAACACTAACTTTCGTCGAAACGACGGAATGCTCCCAAAAAAAGTAGTATATATTTTGAATGCGTCGTCGTTACCTAGTACTTCAATAACAGTGATTTTGAATATGTCAGGAGCCAGTAGATCTACTTCTACACATGAAAATGACACACATGAAAGAAGATGCAACTAGTCTTCCTATCTCCAAAATAGAAAAATTTGTTCATTTATCCCTCCGCAAAGCGAAAAATGACAAAGATTTTTTGCAAAAAGTGCAAAACTATCCGTGTGTGGCAAACACAAACTTGATAATTGTCACAAATTTAATATTTTTTTTCTAAAATGTTTCTTTCTTATATTGATTTTATAACTTAATTTTAATATTTTTTAGTCCTTGTTTTCTCTAATAAGCAAAAATTTAAATATGTGTTTAAAAAAAACAAAAATATTTAAATGAGTAAAAATTCTGATCTCAATTGAAAGACTGTCAAAGTGATTAAAATATGATATTAGTAAATAAAAACTTATAAAGTTGTAAACAAATCTTTAATATATATAAATCTCATTTCACAATGTTTGTCCTCAATGGACTCTTAAACCGCTTAACAGATTTCGTTCATATTTGCACGCAATATGCAGTTTGGTCCAACTTGAGAGATAGGATAGCTTAGATTTTTAATTATCGTCGCAATTTTATTTTATTGCAAATTATTTGT
>DWCF01006728.1:0-11882 GCA_018230265.1 Delias oraia | reverse complement strand
CGCCGAATTAGCAATCTAAAGTGGCTATGGGCAGGCCATATTACACGCAGATGGCCGAAGGACAGACGACCTTACAAAGGATGCCGGCAGACGCTGGATGCAGGTCGCCTCCGATAGGCATGCATGGAAGTCCAAAGCGACGGCCTATGTCCAGCTGTGGACGTCCTACGGCTGAAATGATGATGGTTCTTTTTTTATAGCGTAAAAATTTGATTATTTCAGTTTTTAATAAAGAAGAGGGATCATTTTATGTCCACCATGATATAATACTGCCCTGGTTCCCGCTGTGCATCGAATGGCTGAGCCATGACCCATCAGACCCTCACCCAGGTTAGTGCTAAGAATAAATTCACATAGAAATGTATTGATGATTGAGATATTATGTACTTTTTTATTGTATAGCGGAGAACGGAGCAGATGGCTCTCCTATATGGTAAGAGAACACAGCCCATCACCAACCACGCCTCAGTCCGCGCATTGCACGACGAGAAAAGATTGTGAGCCAGGCCAAGAGGCCGCTTAAATGGCGTAAAATGCCAGCAACACAGCAAGCGCGGAGTGTGTCGCTGATGGGCGCTGTCCTTACCGCATAGGAGACCCACCTGCTCCGTTCTCCGCTAGACCATAATACGTATGTTGAAGGTAACCTCTGCGCCCTGGGCGGCATGGACCCGGTCATCCAGGTATGGGATTTAGACATTGAAAATTGCTTGGAGCCAGCTTTCAAGCTGGGCAAGAAACCCGACAAGAAGAAGAAGATAAAACGAGTGGGGCATAGATATGCTGTAATGGATCTGTCTTGGAATAGGAATTTTACGTATGTATTACAAGCGCAGCGTAGGACGTGCACCCACAAGGTGGACAGACGACCTTGTGAAGGTCGCCGGCGGACGCTGGATGCAGCTCGCCTCCGACAGATATGCGTGGAGTCCAAGGGGGAGGCGTATGTCCAGCAGTGGACGTCCTACGGCTCAAATGATGATGATGATTACAAAAGTGGCTGAGTGGACTAATAAGCCTACCACGAAGCGAAAGGTGTCGGGTTCGGTGCCCGTTCCGTTTTTATTCAGTCTGTAAGGGCTTGACAGTGGCCGGGTGAGTGTCTCTTGTCCGTGGGCGTGGGTGACCTCTTACCATATAGGAAACCCATTTTTTTAATAGTATAGCGGATATCGGTGCAGGTGGGTGTCATATATGATAAGAAAACACCGTCGCCCATGAACAACCGCATCACAGTCCGCGCATTTGTTGTGTTGCCGGTTTTTTTACGTAGTCGGTTCGTCGAGCGATGTACCCAGCCCATGGCCGCTTCAACTTACTAATACGGCGGGCAATGTCGGTTGCTTTAGTTCGGCGCGGATAACCTCATTTCTGATTTTATCTCGCAGCGAGACTCCGAGCTTTGCCCTCTCTACAGCTCGCTGAGTGACTCTGAGCTTCTCGTTTGCCTCAGTTTTCATAAAAAAAATGAATAATAATTCAATTCTTTCTTAATTTATGGTATTTACCCTCGTGTTTCTCATTTGTCACGTGCTGTCACAGGCACGTGCTGGCCAGCGGTTCGGCTGAAGGCACGGTGTTGCTCTGGGACATTGACCAGGGCGTGCCCCACACCATCATCGACTGTTTTCAGGATAAGGTATGCTCTCAAATAACCATCTCTTTTTTAAATGTTTTTGGTTTTTTATGCTTTAGCAGGAACGGAGCAGGTAGATCTCCTATGGCCTATCACCAACCGCGATAAGTCCGCGCGTGCTCAGTATTCTGTGAGCCCGTTCTATCATGAAACGAGTCGACCCCTTAGCATATGCTTCAGCATGGCTCTGTCGTGTGCGGCACTTTTAAGACACTGGCCTGGCCATTGCCAAGCCCTTCCAGAGACCGAAGAAGTTATAAATGAAATTATAATTGTCCGAACGGGGATTCGAACTCGATACTTCTCGTTTCATGGTAGACTTCTGAAGCTACTTAGCTACGAGGCTCTCAAAAAGGGGTTTTTTTATTTGATTTTTTCTCTCATTTGCTATATTTAACTGGTTTTTGTATTTGAGATGAGTTTGTGGCTGTTCAGGTGCAATCGATAAGCTTCCACCCGCTGGAGCCGCAGACGTTGCTGTCGGGCGCGTGCGACGGGTACGCGCGCGTCACCGACTGTCGCACGCCAGACGCGCACCGCTCGTGGTACATGCCCCCGGAGATTGAGCGCGTCGTGTGGGATCCCCACAACCCGTTCTGTTTTGCGGTAGGTTTTTTATATAGAATCGGTGGCAAACAAGCATGAGGCTGAGCATGGGCGGAGGACCACTTGTCCTCCGCCCATAGACACTTTTGAAAGGGCTTTTTGCCCTGCAGCACTCGCAGCTTCACACGGTCTGTTAGGGCAGCTCTAGGCTCGCCGTGAATTTGATTAGCCGCGACTAGTGCAAGGGCGTCTCTCCTGCGAGACACGGACCATGGGCCGCCTGAGCAGCCGCTCGGAAGCTCCCCGGGGTGAGTCTGGCTGGTATTCTGGCTGGAACCCTTCCATCTTAGATTAAGTTATTATTCTCTCGGAAGGCCATCTTGTTAGCTCCTGTGATAGCATAGCCACCCCTAGCTCTTGCAGAGCTGTGTGTAAGTTGGAGTTTGCCTTGGTAGTTGGGCCGGACTGATGCGAGGCTCGCAGAAGCAGCGTGGAACGGTACTTGTACTGTGTTTCGCAGAGAGAGTGAGGATATCGGAGGCCCTTAAAATTGCCGCTTGAGGCGTAAAAAGCTGACAACACAACCAAAGCGGGGGCTTTGGCGCGGTTGTTAATGGGCGGCGGTGTTCTCTTACCACATAGGAGAGCCACCTGCTCCGTCTTCCACTAAACTAACTTCCTTTGCGGGCATTTCGTATTTTTTAAAAGTACGGTGGACGGAGCAGGTGCGTCTTTTATATGGTAAGAGAAGACGGCCGCCCATCACCAATTGTGCCACTGTCCCACTGTTCGCGCATTGCTTGTGTTGTCGGCTTTTTTACACCACTCAAGCGGCAATATAATACATTTTTAATATGTCGTTTTCAGATGAGTAATGACTTTGGCAAATTGGCATATGTCGACTGCAGGCATGACGAGCCCATTTGGATGATTGAGGCTCACGAGAGGGAGGTTACAGGTGAGTGCTTTAAGGCGCAGTGGGGCGTGGCTAGCGGGTTCGATGCCCGGTCACACTGTCTCGCCCGTCCGAGAGTTGTATACGTTGTGAGCGTAGTTCGGACTACCCGCACTCTTATGTAGAACGGTTTAACTAAATCGTCTACCGCCCATGGACACTCCACGTCTTAGCCGGATTGCTTTGCGGGTGTTGCGGGAATGTTATACTTCGATTATATGGCACACTAAAAGTCCCTCCCCCTTGTCAATGGTTGGTTATAGAGTATGTTAGTGGAGGCTACCTTCGTGCCGAATTTCGTCAAAATCTGTGCAGCCGTTCTAGAGAAATAAAAATCTGTGTAGTTTTTTTTGAGCGCATTTGAAATTTATATAATATAAATTTAATTTTATTAACTAATAAATTATATGAAAATATTTTGAACTGTATGTAATTTTTAATTAAGAAATTAATTTAATTTAACATGTCCGGACACAATGCGCCCAAAAGCCTCATTTGACAGCCTCGTAGCTCAGTGGTTTAATAGGTTTACCATCAAGCCAGAGGTATTTGTCCGGACAATTTATACGGTTTCTGGAAGGGCTTGGCAGTGCCCGGTGAGTATCTTAGTACTGTCCCACCCGGCTCGTCCTTGTGATATCGGGCTCACAGAATACTCAGCGTGAAACGGTACTTGTACTGTGTTACGCTGAGTGAGTGAGGATAACGGAGGCCCTTAAAAGTGTCACTTAAGTGGCGTAAAATGCCGGCAAGACAGCACGCGCGGGGCGTGGCGCGGTTGGTGATGGGCGGTGTTCTCTTACCACACAGGAGACCCACCGTTGTCCTCCACACTATAAAAAAACCATCAGAATACATTTTTACGTAAAATAAAAATTAATTTAGTAGTGTTTCCTGTATATCTGTGTTTTTGTGGTTTCAGGTATAATTATCAGCGAAAGCATTCCAGGCCTCATGGTGACAGTCGGTGTCGATGGCAAAATGAAAATGTGGGATATCAGCACGTGAGTGTTTTGGTCTTTTTATGGTTACTCAATCATCGAAACACAGTACAAGTACCGTTTCACGCTGAGTTTTCCGTGAGCCCGATGTCTGCACGAGACGGTCTTATAAGTGCGTCGGCATGGCTCTCCCACGAGTGCGGCAGTGTTAAGATGTCGCCCGGCCACTGTCAAGCCCTTTCAGGGATGGAATTAAGTAAACTACTGTCCGCGGCGCTCGCTTCATGCTCCACTTAAATAGCAGCCACAATAGCATTTTTTATTTGCCAGTTTTTTTATGGAAACGGGGCAAACGAGCAGGAAGGCGGCGCAGCTGAGCCACGTAGTCCTCCGCCCATGGACACCCTGCGAAGCCGCCATTGCGCTGCTGGCTTTTGAGGAATACGTCCGCTCGTTTCTGTAAGGTCCACGCATCGAAATAATGATCCGTTACTGCTTATGCTATCCACAGTGGAGTCGTGCAAGTGGGCGAACGCGCGGGGCGCGTGGGCAAGGCCCTGTGCGCCGCCGCCTGCCCCGAGGCGCCGCTGTCGGTGGCCATGGGCGGCGACAACAACGAGTGCTGCATCGAGATGGTCAATTTGGAGCTTAACGAACAGGGTGAGGCATATACAACATTCTGTTATGACGCTGATACCCAAGCTCTGTGCCATGCAGAGGGCTTTGTTTGTGGTCTCCACGTGAGATCCCATGAAAGTCGGCGTCCGTAGACGAACTAAATTCGCCTACATAGCAAGCTAAAGTGGCGGGCGGGCCACATTGCACGCAGAGCAGATGGTCTGAAGCGTAAGACGTTCAGATGACCTTGCAAAGGTCGCCGAACGTTGCATGCTTTTTGCTTCTTATAGATATAATGGAGGTCCAAAGGAACGGCCTATTTTTTTATTCCATACCGTCGAACGGTGCAGGTGGGTTTTCTATATGGTAAGAGAACACCGCCGTCCATTAACAAATTAAAAATTAGTTGTGTTGCTGGCTTTTACGCCGCTTCAGCGGCACTCTTAGGGGCCTCTGATTCATTTTGACGTCACGCCTTGAGAATAAGGCGTCCGTGCGAGGCATTCTCTGAGTTAATTTTTTGTTATTAATTATCTCACGGACGCTAAAAACTACTCCTACCGAGTTTGTGTTGCCGGTTCTTCTCAGTGGGCTTGGCTTGGAACTGGTGCTGGACTCATTTAGAGGTTCAACCAGCTGCGTTTTTGTATTTCTTTGGAGTAAAAATATTTCATTTCGGCCATTACGTTGAGCTATAATATGTAAAGAGAATATTTATTCATCATCGTCATCTTTCAGCCGTAAGACGTCGAAGGTAAAGGATTATGAACAGTAATTTAATTTTGTTTCAGTCATGGACCATTTCGGTTCTCGGCCGCGAGTGTCGGTGCCGAGAGAAGACGCTATGGAGACATAGATTTTATTAAATAAATATTCCAACCATTTCCGGTCTGTAATTGAACACCCATTAGATTTCTATGGTACAGCGGAGAAGAGAGCAGGTGCGTATCCTATATGGTATGAGAATACCATCGTCCATGTCACTGAACGTACTTTGGTGATGGTTTTGACTTGAGCGGCAATTTCGAGGGCTCCGCTTTCTTCGCTCACTCAGCGAAACAGTACCGTTTCACTTTTTTAAACATTAACTCTGTTTTTGTTGTAGATTTGACTCGTAGCTACGTAGTTTTATAAGTCTTGAACGAAGCGAAAGGTTTCGGGTTCGAATCCCGATCTGGACAATTATTTATTTGGTCTCTAGAAGTCTCAGTGTCTTCACTGTCACATCTATGTAAGAGCTATCCTGAAGCATATGCGGACGCACTCATTGGGACGGCTCGATCGAAGCGATACCACGGCCTCAGAATACTCAACGTGTAATAGTAGTTGTAATTGTAACGATTCGATGAGTGATTAATTCCGCTTAAGTGGGCGTGAAAAGCCAGCAACACAACCAATGCGCGGAGTGGCGCAGTTGATGGGCGATGATCTCTCACCATATACGAGACCCACTTGCTCCGTTCCACACATCTGTATAAAAAACTGTTTTTTTAATTAAAATACCGTCTTTGTAAGAAGATTTATTTGTACCTTAGAATTTTGCTATAAACCAAAACAAATTTCGCCGTGGTCACTGTTTAAGCAGACCTTAAGGTCTCGGCGTTGTAGACATTTTGAGGTCTGTCTCGCGACTTTGGCACACCTGACCTTGGCCTTTTTTTTCTTTAACTTTGAGGCGAATTTACACAGAAATAATATCTGTTCACTAAAATTAATTTGAAATGTCGCCTATAGGTCATATTTTTCATAACTTTGACGGCGAGTCGCTGTAACAAAACCATTTAAAATTAGAGCTCTAATTTTACAAATGTGGATAAATTATACAACCTAAGTTTTCCTATATAATGATAACCTAAATTATTAGAGCCATGCTGAAGCATATGCTGACGCACTAATTGGACCGGCGAGTCCGATGATATATGGGCTCACAGAATACTCAGCGTGAATAGTGATACCGCCGCCCATAAACAACCGAGCGCCAACTAAACTGAACCTTTAAGAGCCTCCGATATCCTCACTTACTGCGAAACACAGTACAAGTACCGATTGACGCTGAGTATTCTGAGAGCCCGACATCACTTCGGATTAACCGGCCCAATAACTGCGTCAGCATGGCTCTACCAAGGTTCTTACGACCGCTTCAACGTTCAGAGATACATGATTGAGTTATAGACCTTAGAGATGCCTATAAAAAAGACCGCAGCAGAAATTTTTACTTCTTCTATATTGCGAGAAATAATAGAATGAAATTAACAGAGATTTTATTTGCAACAATAAATATATTTACCATTTCTAAAGCTAATTCGTTCTGTGTATAAAAATTTAAATAAATATAGGCATGCAACACACCCTTTTCGCGAGGAGCCTTAAATACATTCGTTGTGAAGTGAATTTGTTTTGAACGTGAAAGAGTTTTAATAAAATGCTTTTTTTAATATAAAATGCTTAATAAATACACAAAATTAATTGCAATTGTTAGTTATTTCAAATACATTTCAATTTTTTTCTCATCAAACCTCGGGCTTCGTGGTAGGCCCTTAAAACCACTGAGCTACGGGGTCTTTATATTTATGGAAAATAACATTGGCTTCATATTCGAGGCTAAACTACATTATGAAATATATAAATCTCATTCTGTCAGAAATATCGACGCCATTTTGGATAAGCTTTCCGTCCCAACCGGCAGCGTGTCGTACCAAACTGGGTCGGCCTACTAGCAGAAGCTGTTAAAAATGACGCATTTATACGGAGTGGCACCAGGTGGCTCTCCTATATGGTAAGAGAACACTGCCGCCTATCACAAACCGCGCCACACCGCGCATTGGTTGTATTGCCGGCTTTTTACGCCGCTTAAGCGGCACTGTTATGGGCCTCCGATATCCTCACTCACTCAGCGAAACACAGTACAAGTACCGTTTTACGCTGAGTATTCTGTGAGCCCGTATCACTTCGGATAAACCGGCAAAATTAGTGCGTCAGCATGTCTCTTCCACGGGTGCGACAGTGTTAAGAAACTCGCCCAGCCACTGCTAAACACTTTCAGAAACTGAATAACTTATAATTGTCCGAATCGGGATTCGAACCCTATAGCTCTCGCTTCATGGTACACTTATAGAACCTCTTAGCTACGAGGCTCTCAAAAACTTTAAAAAATATTTCTTATGAACCCGTGTAACATAAAACGAATGTTGCCATGTGTGAAAAACGCCAGGAAATATTTAACCCATTATAAAAAAATGCAAGTATTATTGAAAAGGCTGCGTCCAGCGAACAATTTATATAAAAAGTGTGTATAATCTATAAAATTGTGTTTGGCGGAAAAGCTGCCAATTTCTTTCTAAACCTAAACGCCATCAATCTGCGCGTTAAATCAATTCTACCGAATAGCAAAAACTGACAAAATTCTGACACACCCATCGCATTACATTTAAACGAAAGATACTCTCTTGTCGAGAGTGTATTTTTCGTCCATCGACAAATCGCTTTTGACATATGACAGCTGTCAAACATCCTTACCTCTTTATTCATCTGTCAAACTGACAGATCTTTCACTATATATATATATATACACATATATATTATTAATTTTCATTTAAGCTGTTTAATTTGACAGCTGAAAATATTTTCATCAATCTGCTCGACGAACGAACAACTTACATACTTAAATAATTAAAAAAATCTTTGACACGTTAAAAAACTAAACTTTTGTGTGAGCCTGCTTAAAAGTTGAAAGTTTGCTGGACAGCTTGTCAGAGGAACTCCCCCACAGTAAGTTGGCATCAGAAACATGTTTAATCTCATTTTCACATACAATTGCATGTCGACCTAAATTATTGCTTGCGGTTCACTAACTTTCTTCCGACGGAAAGAGCAACAGAATACAACAAACTTATTACTCTTTCGCCGGGAATTTTCCGATCGCGTCGTTCATCGCTTTCGCGACGTATTGCACATTGGAGGGGTTCAGGCCGCAAATGTTGATACGGCCGGACTTGAGCAGGTAGATGTGGTGCTCCTGCACCAGATATTCACACTGCTGACTCGTCAGACCCGTGTAGGAGAACAGCCCGATCTGTTTCACGATGTGATCCCAGTTGCCGGGCGTGCCGAGTCTGAAATGTGTAAAAGAAAAGGGGTTAGGAGTGCCCGTGGACGGTGGGCCTGTGCCCGATAAGCCAGCAGGTGGATGATTAAAAAAAATAATTTCTGGTTGAAATATTAAACTTTATTAAGGTCCACATAGCGTATTAAGTTTCAAAAATAACAGCGGGAAGATAGTTTATATATTAAAATAAAAAAAATGCAATTAACGCAGCCAAGTACGCTTACGCACCCAAACATTTATGCACTTTTAATACTAAACATATTATAGAAAATTGTAAATTATATTATATATTATTGAATAGTAAATTTAAAAAAAAAAACATTAATTTTTAGTCAATCACGCTAATATAAAACAAATCCCAGTGAACTTTCAAGAAAAGCAAATATATAAAGAAAGAAATACAATAAATAAAGAATCACCTATAAAATAACTCTGAGAGCTTCGCAGCTTCATTATAAGTGTACCACGAAGCCAGAAGTCTCGGGTTCGAATCTCGGTCCGGACGGTTATAATTCGTTCGGTCTCTGGAAGGGATTGACAGCGGCCGGGAGGGCCTTCGCCCTGTCGCTGCCGTGGGAGAGCATATGCTAACGCACATGAGGTTAACAGAATACTCAGGGTAAACGGTACTTGTACTGTGCTTTGCGGAGTGAGTGAGGATGTCGTAGACCCTTTAAAGTGCAGCTTGAGCGGCGTAAAAAGTCGACAACACAAACGAAAGTTTTTCATGGATGGCGATGTTCTCTTACCATATAGCAGACCTGCTCCGTTCTCCGCAGTGGATAAATTCAGTGTCAAATAAATCGGCACCAAGAAGAGGTATGAGCATCGTTTAAAAGCAAGATGCCGCTTAGAGTTTATTGAATGTTTAGTAGTATTTAAGCAGCGACTCACTTTATAAGTTCCGCCCTCAAAGCCTCTCTCATCTGGATAACACGAGAGGACATCTCTTTTATGTGATCTCTCCTGGAACGAGAAAAGACAATGGCTTCATCATTTCGGCCGTCGGACGTACCCAGCGCCGTGACTGGGGCGGTGCCAGCAGTGCCCAGGCGCAGGGAGGGCCGCAGAAATGACCATTTTTATCTTAAACTAAGAAGTTTAGTAAACAATAAATAAATAGATTTAATTTTAGCTTTAATTGCATCGGTTGTGAGGGCCAATCATAAGGATGAAGACTAACGAGCTTCAAAGGTTTAGTGAAAGCAAAACAACGCCATCTTAGAGCCAGTCGAGTGGGACTCACCACTCATCGAAGAGCTTCTTGTCGGCCAGCACGTTGGCGACGACGCGCGCGCCGTGAGCCGGCGGGTTCGAGTACATCCCGCGGACCACCCACGTCAGCTGCGACTTCATGGCCGGGATCAGCTTCGCGTCGCTCACCACCACGCTCAGGTTGCCCACGCGCTCGTCTGTCAATTTAATTCAACATTTTGGCCCTCCAATAATACCTGTCGGAGGCGACTTGTATCCAGCGTCTTCCGGCGACCTTCACAAGGTCGTCTTCCGTCGTCACCTTATAGGTGTACGTTCCACTTTTTGGCCTCATCGGCGATCCGCTCTACGGGCGATGCGGCCTGCCCATAGCCACTTCAGCTTGCTAATTCGGCGGGCTATGTCGGTGACTTTAGTTCGTCTACGGATCTCATGATTCGATCACGCAGCGAAACTCCGAGCATATCCCTTGCCATAGCTCGCTGAGCGAGCCTGAGCTTTGAGATGCCGATGGCGAGAGACGTCTCACTGGTGAAAGACCTTCGTCTCGAGGCACCGAGGTACGTCGGTGCCCCGAGACGAAAAGACGTTGCGTAGTTGCCCGAACGCTGCCCAACCCAGTTGGATTCGGCGGTTGACCTCTTTCTCCAAGTTGGACCTACCTAATGGGACAACTTGCCCAATGTGGATATATGAGTCGACAACTTCGAGTACCGAGCTTCCAACAGAGAAATCATCAAAATGTGTCCAAGCCAAGACCACTGGGAGGAACCGGCGACACAAACTCGGTGGGTGTAAGTTTATGGATTCCGCGAGAACCTTTCCTGCCTTGGATCAGATGTTATACGGATACGTACTGTACAAGCCAAAGTTCTTGGCGTACGATTGCGCGCAGACCAGCTCGAAGCCGCGACTGACGAAATATCGGACCGCCCACGCGTCCCGGTCCAGGTCCCCGGACGCGAAGCCCTGGTACGCGCTGTCGAAGAACGGGAACAGTTTGCGCTCCTTGAATCACACTGGTGTATCAGCGACGTGCAGCAGACCCTTGATCCGTGAGCGGCGTCATTTCAGGAGCCTGCGATACTGTCACTCAGCCAACCACAGCACAAGTATGGCACGCCGATTATTCTGTGAGCCTGGTACCACTTCGGACAAACCGGCGCAATGAGTCCGTCAGCATATGCTTCAGCGTGCCACTGGGTGCCGGGGCAGTTTCAACGTAATACAGTCACAGTGAACAGAATCTCAGAACAATCAACGTGAAGTTGTAGTTGTAAAACGGTACTTGTACTGTTTCGCTGAGCGAGCGACATACGGCCCTTGAAATTACACTGCTCGAGCGGCGTTAAGCCAGCAACACAGCATGCGCGGGTTGTAGCGCGGTGGGTGGCCGTGTTCTCTTACCGTTCAGGAGACCCACCGCGTTATCCGATATACCGTAGAAAAAAGCTTTACGACGGTGTGGCTGGTTTTTCTACTCTATAAGACCTGGATTAATCTGCTATTTCATTGGATGACGACAGTTAATTGAAAGAGTAGGCCAAACGTCCACCTAGAATGACGGCATAGAGACGACGAGATCATCTGTTTGTGAGACGCAGATTTCATCTGAAGATTATGATGTTTATGTTCCATGTTTCATAGTATAGCAGACAACGGAGTAGGTGGGTCTCCTATATGGTAAGAGATAGATATATTTATGGCAGCGATTTTTTGGAATTTCTTTTGGAAAATCGTTAGATATGTATAAATCTGGCTGGTCTTTTGTGGCTACGCTAATTCAAGATGAAAATGTTCGTACACTGATGGGTTTTTCTAAGACGTGAAGTAAACTTGAAGAAATTGCAAGTCTAATAGGCAATT
>DWCF01006727.1:0-11883 GCA_018230265.1 Delias oraia | reverse complement strand
CACAAATTGGGCCGGCTCGTCCGAAGTGATACCACGGGCTCACAGAATACTCAGCGTGAAACGGTATTTGTACTGTGTTTCGCAGAGTGAGTGAGGATATCGGAGGCTCTTAAAAGTGCCGCTTAAGCGGTGTAAAAAACCGGCAACACAACAAATGCACGGAATGTGGCGCGGTTTTTCATGGGCAGCGGTGTTCTCTTACAATATTTACCTGATTCATTGTCCGGTATACTTAAAAAAAAAGTTTCTTAGAGAGCATTCTATCTTATTATTCTAGTTCCGGAAAGAATTAATTGACGTCATTTAATACATTTATTAATGAGTATAATAAGTTCGGTAATCGAATAAAAATCAGCTGATGAACGTGTGGCTTCGGAAGACCCGAGAAGTCTCTTGAGCGCTGGCCTCGTCGTCAGATTACCGTTTTATGGCTTACTTATATCATTTCTAAATAGTGGAAAATATTCTTTGAAATCTTCCGTAAGATATGCTACCTTGTAGCTTTAAAGATTCGATTTGTTTCATTCGTATCGTCACATATTGTTGCACGTTGTACTTGATACGTCATTTCTTTGAATATTCACAACTTGGATCATTATGGCAGATTGTCATTATATTTGGGTATGGCTCATAAATAATATGAGCATTTTATAAGGAATATTCCGCCGTGCACCACTACTGTGTGGAAAGAACTGCCTGCTATTTCAAAACCAATTGGTGAGCTTAAGAAAAGCGTACTCAATAGACCGGTAACGCACTCGCGGCCTAGTAGATGCGGGGGTTGTCTACTGACGAAAGACCTTTTATCCTAGGTAAGCCTTTTGCTTGTATTTTTTTATGATATCGCGGACAACAGAGCAGGCGAGTGTCCTATATGGTAAGAGAACATCGCCGCCCATGGATATCCGCGTCATAGTCTGCGATTTGTGTTGCCGGCTTTTTTTTAACACCGCTTAAATACAATTTAAAGGGCATCCGATTTCTTCACTAACTCAGTGAAACAGTGCAAGTAACAAAAAATTAATAAATTCCCGTAGATCATCTATATATAAGATATATTAAATTAATACAAAAACTTGGCAGTGATATTTACCACGTATAGAAGTACCTATACGCAGAAGAGCGCGAATTATATTTAATATGAGAGGCGGGAGCTAATGGGTTTGCAAGGAATCTAATATTCTTGAAATTAATGATCAAATTGTATGGGCGTGTGGCGTGGCCCTGTTTAAATATCAACGCTTTGGGTCAGAGCTTAAATTTGATATATGGTGCTCTGTATACGTTATCATAATCTAGTATGACAACCTTGTAATATTTTCACTAATTTGAAACAGTTTTATTATTATATTTAAGAGATTATTTCACCCGTGGGAGAGCCATGCTGACGCACTAATTGCGCCGGCTCGTCCGAAATGATAACACGGGCTCAGAAGATCCTAAGCATGAAATGGTACTTGTACTGTATTTCGCAGAGTGAGTGAGGATATCGGAAAGTGCCGCTTAAGTGGCGTAAAAAGTCAGCAACACAACCAATGCGCGGACTGTGGCGCGGTTGTCCATGGGCGGCGGTGTTCTCTTACCATATAGGTGACCCACCTGCTCCGTTGTCCGCTATTGAATAAAAAACATGGTTTTCTATTACGATGGATTCATAAGAAGTGCGATATACTAAGACACAATGGAGTTAAATAATTGTGTATCTTAATATTATCGAAATCTCTCTAAATAGATTCGCGTAAGCAATTCTCTTGGAGTTCGTGAGCCGTCCACACTGTTCACGGTAGATTACACATTACAGTCATCTGGACCCGGCTTCACAAGCGTTTTTTCCTAATTTTCTTTGTGTTTTTTTATTACTATAACCGCCGCCTACAATTCGTTAGGACTTGGTATGCGATGGACACGCTCCATAATAGACTTCTAGACGCCTGAGAATCGGTGAACACTAATTGTTTTACTTATTGTTAAGGGTGGTCATAAGTTTTTGTTTTTATTCTTTTTTATACAGAGTTGGAAAATAAATGCAATCTTAAATTACATACAAATTTCTGCTACTTTTCCATATAACATCAATATTAAAACTTTGTTTATTTCAAACAAAATTTCATAAAATGGTCGATTTAACAAACATTTCCTACATAAGATTTGTGTTCAAAATAAAGCATTACACAAATGAAAGTTGATATCTATGTTAATTCAAAAGAATTTTCCAAGCGCAGAGTAGCTATTTCAATGTATATAGATGCACCTATGGCTCTTAAACCGTTATCCGGTGTCAAGGTTGTGCAGCGGAGCTATGAAACTCAACGCGGCGCAGTATATAGGACAGTGTATAAGCACTTTGACTGCCTCTGAATAGATGTTAAATTGAAAATCGGATCTAACTTCTCTCTTATTATTGTCATATACGAACAAAATAATTCATGATATAGTGTTTGTCTCTGCTCAATATATGTATATAAAATATAAATTCAAAACCTAGCAATACAATAAAAAATCAGGATGCACAAAATTTATAAGATAAGTTTAAAGAGGGCGCTGTATGCACACCACAATAATGACCTAAGGTGTTGCATTTTTTTTATTGAAATAACACCACGAGCTACCGTACTTGTACTGTGTTTCGCTGAGTGAGTGAAGATATCGGCACGGTTGTGCATGGGCAGCGGTGTTCCCTTACCATATGGGAGACCCACCTGCACCGTTGTCGTGTATACCGTAAACAAACGTAAGACCCTTCTTAAACGTAGGATCATCCCCGTAATTGAGGCTAGAATTTCGGGAAAATGCCGACGCATAACTACAATGACAATTCCTCATCGTAACAGCAATTCGATGAAAATACCTTCTGCAGATATGCGGTCAACACCAACTGGTATATATACAATGCCTAAACCACGACGGTAATACGTGCTTCGTATTGTTTCAATGAAGATACAAAATTCTTATCTATCTAAGTTAAATTCTCTACGAAGTTGACTTCCTTGTGCTTAATTTACAGATTGGAATAGTTTGATAAGCACATCAGCTCCAGATTTGACGACCTTGATACTTTGTTCTTATATAATAACTTCTCATATATTTTTGTACTCAATATCTCAACAAAATGTTCGTCTATATGATATATTATGAACCTTTTTTACCGTAACGATTCCTCAAAGGCCGGCAACGCGCCCGCGGCTCTGCAAGGGCTAGGGGTGTCCATGGGCGGAGGATCGCTGGCCCTAGGTGAGCATCCAGCTCTCTCAATCGGTTTGCCACTGATTTTATAAAAAATAACTTTACTCCGCATTGTGTTGTTTCACTCAGTATCTTCTATCGCATTTATCACGGGAAATGTTTTGAGGAGCTGTTTGAATTAATACCTGCAACGAGGCACAATACAAAGTTTCATCCGTTTCAACTCTATGACTAATCCTTCCATAACTAAACGTTCTTAAGGCATTTAAAATGTATACCACCATTCGGTGAAATCAGCTGCCTGCAATGGTATTTTCAAACCAATATGCCAAATAGGTCTTCCTAAAATAACATACTTATCCTTTAAAGGCCAGCAACATATCTGTGTCCTTACAGGTTCTTCGGCCGTTCCTGGGTGGAGGACCGCCTGCCTTTGATGAGCCGCGTGCTCCTTGGCTTTCGTATCTTCATAAAACGTACAATAGTTAATCTCGCTGAAATACCTGTCTGTTCTCAGATATGTGTGTGTTCGTGACTTTAAAGTTAAAAACTAAAGGTAAGCTAAAGCTAATAAAAAGCTATTTTTTCCCATCTGAAATAAACATCTTTGACAATAATAATGTTTATTTATAATTTATGGCAGTATTCTATGAGCATGTAGTATCACACTCGGTGAGTTACTACACTACCCACACGTAAAAAGTTGTTGAAAGAGAATACGATGTAATAGTAGTGTCCTTGTTAAATTAAGTATGAGATATATTCCTTTGATGACTATTCAAAAGAATATAATTTGAATAGAGCACACGCGACGCAAAATTCGAAGCATTCATAAATTATTGCCTTTTGCAAATTGGGATCATCCGTGCGGCCTGAGTTGTGAATAGCGGCTTCATTAGTAATACGATGGGCTCGCTAAATATTCTCATCGCAAAGCTGAAAAATTAACGGACGAGCGCAGGCCAGATATTCAGCTCTGCTCCTTGGTACGTTGTAATTTTAGATTTGAAAACTTTATGTATCGTCTGAGCTAAGAAGATAGTCCTAAAACAGTCTTCCTAATGGGATGTCGTAAGAGGCGACTAAAGTACACTTCACCGGAGGGTGGGCAGCAGCGCCCTTTCGAGTACAGCAGATGTTCTGTGATCACCAACCCGCCTGCCAAGCGTGGTGATTAAGGCAATTAACCCTCCCCTCCCAATCATGGGGGAAGCCTGTGTCCAGCAGTGGACTTGAATAGTCTGGCGATAGTGAAATTTTGTGTATTTATGACGTGATAGGGGAAAACCTTTAGATCTACTTAACCAATCTTGAAATTTCTTTGGTACTTACGTATTAACGAAACCGCGGCAAAAATTTAATTATTAGGTTAGGTTAGGTTCGCACAACCTAAACCTAATAATATAAACTTAATATGACCATTTTATAAAATCAAACACTTTAAAAGCCAAAAAACTTTTCAGAATAGTTGCCACGGCGCCACCGTAAAACGTAAATACCATTTCTTTCACCAAAAGAAAACTAAATTGTTTGCAAGTAACATATTTATTGCCCCAAAAATGTAAAGGATTTTTTAACGAATCACAAAGTAAGTCGAAGATAAAGGGGTCGAACGGTAATGTTTCTTACGAACGCTGCCTAAAAGATGAGAAAGTTGTTTAACCTTTTTTACGGTATAGTGGACAACGGAGCAGGTGGGTGTTCTACTTCTCTAAGAAACAGCACCGTCCATGGACAGTCACTCCATAATGATGTCCATTAAAAGTGCGCGATAGCATATATCTAAATTTTATAATTTATTAATCAACTACTGTTATAAATTTTGAGAACCTCGTAGCTTTATGGTTTCAAAAGTAGATCATGAAGTGAGAGGTATCAGTTCTAATCCCAGTCCGGACAATTTAATTTGTAATTTATTCCGTCTCTGGAAGGGCTTGACAGTGGCCGGGCGAGTGTCTTAATAGTGTCGCATCCGTGGGAGAGCCATGCTGAAGCATATGCTGAAATACTAATTGGACTGAAGTGATACCACGGGCTCACAGAATACTCAGCGTGAAACGGTACTTATACTTTGTTTCGCAGAGTGAAAGAGGATAACGGAGACCTTTACAAGTGCCGCTTAAGCGTCGTAAAAAGCATGCAACACAAACAACAAAAACAATGAACAGACTGTGGCGCGCATTTTCATAGGCGGCGGTGTTCTCTTACCATATAGGAGAACTACCTGCTCCGTTTCCATTATACTGTAAAAAAAATTAGGAAAGTGATGTGAAATGGTTATGAAATGCTATGATAAATAAAGTTCACCATTTAAGGTGTATTCAAATTGTGAATACACAGCTTTATTCAGCGTTAGCGTGTCTAATTTCCTAGACCCAATTCGTATTTCCTGACGAAAACAAGGGTGCTTATTAAAATTTCAAATCTAAAACTAAATTTTGTTTGAATTTAAAACAACGTTCAACATTTTTAACTATGCGAGTTTGCAGTCAAAGTGCTACGGCAAGTTTTCAAATTATAATTCGTTTTTATTTAACTTCTTTTAAACCGCTTGCGATGAGCTAATGTGTTTGTATTTTTTTATAATATAAGAGGCTTTGGCTTTATTTGGGAAAGCAATTTCGTCGCCTATAGACATCCATACTCCCAATCGATCCGAGGATACGATGCCGGTCTTTAAGGAAGAGGTGACCTATTTTTTATATTCGTTTTGCTGGGAATACTTCTGAAGCTGGCTGATTGAACAGTGTAATGATGATCGGCAGACAGTCTAATAAAACGCAAATTATGTGAAATATCGTAATACAGTTGTAAATTAATTATTTACAGCTGATAAAAATGGCTTCGCCTAACAGCGGCCGGGTGAGTTTCTTAACACTGTCTTACCTGTGGAAAGGCATACTCAAATAGATGCCGACTCAGCACGAGTTCACAGAGTGCCATCATAGATGCACTGTGCTACGCTGAGTGAGTGAGGATATCGACGAAACTTGAAATCATACCTATTAAGCCAGCAACACACTCGGAGTGTGGTGCAGTTGTCCGAAGGTGACATATGAACTAAAGTACAAATAGTTTGTGTAAGTTTTTTTGAACTCCGTCAATATTTTCCCTTATTCCTGTTAAAACTCTACTGGCGCTATCAATCATGGTATCCATTCAATTACAAGTTTTCCCTACGATTTATAAGCATAAGGCCATAAGTTTTAATTGTCCCAATTGTTAGCCTACGGAACAATTAAGTCGGCTTGTGCGCTGTAAGTTGCGGCGTAACAATTAAAAGTTTTGTCCGAGACGGGAACTCGCAATGCAATGAACCCAACTTCATTAATATATTGCTGTTGTATTAATGTGCTGCCTTTTGTTATTTAATTTTGATAAAGTGGCTTTGCTGTACTGAATCGGCTTTGCTGTACCTTATGATATTTCTTGAAGCAATCGTTTTGATTACGAAATTTGGCCACCTGCAGTCAGTTCAATTAGCTGAGAAATCGATTGACGTCTATGGTAGCATTTTTATGTTAGCTTTATGTGTTTGTCAAAGGAAAAAGTACTGGAAATAAATGTAGACAATCATTGACAAACAATTATTATAAACGAGTAGACTGACAGACGTCGCGTCGCCAGCCCGGTCTGATTTTCATGAGATTTTTTATTATGTTTTGGCCAATCTAAACAGTATCAATGTAAATCATAGCCTATGTATTATTCTGGTGTATGAACTGTATTAATGCATAAGTATCTCGAATTTTAATAATATCCACTTGTTTATTTGTAAATATAATATATGTTAATCTAAAAGCCTTCCTCGATAAATGCACGGCTCATCACTGAAATAATTTTACAAATCGGTCCAGTGGTTGCTGAGACTAGCGCGTTCTAACAGACAAATTCTTCAGCTTATAATATAACTAAAGATTACCCATGTGAATGTGTGTGTAGCGATCGTCTGAAAGGGAAATATGTGTTTTATTTCATGTTAAAACGTTTAACAGTGTACATTCCGTCCAAAAATCAGGTTTAGCGTATTAAATGCGAAATAAATTAAATAACTGGCCTCTGCCAAGCTTAAATATTACAAGATGAAATAAAGCAAGGTTATTAAAGTCCCAGTTGGCCCGTCAGCCATGCCGGGGTTGCAATTTCATCGATTTGTACAACATTCGCCAAAGCCTTTTTACACCGTTCGCAACAAGTTATTTTCGCTGGATTCGCAATATACCCGTAGCTTTGATAAATTGATTGCCAATAACTATTTGCGCTGGCATTTCATAGAATGTGTTCAGTATGAATAACTACTTTTTACATTAAAGTAGTCAGGGGTTCCGAATTTGAATCTCGTTCTGAATTTAAATGTATAGTTTATTCGATTTTTCCAAGGTCTTGGCAGTGGCCGGGTGAGTATCTTTTTTTTTAAATAGGGAGATAAGCCAGCAGGAGACTCATCAAGGATACGCGGTTCTGCGCACATAGACATTCCTAGCCCTTGTTTGGCTACGGGTGCGTTACCGTCCTTTTAGGGATAGGTACTCTCTTTTTTTGCAGGTACCAAAGTCGTATTTTGGTTATACTTCTATAGGCACCTTATTATGTAGAGTGGTGGTGCATTGCACAAAAAAAACGCTCAGCTGTGTAACGACAAACGACATGTGATGTTATCATCTCTGGGAGAGCTCTGCTAGGCATACGCTGACGCAATAATTGGGCCTGCTTGTCTGAAATGATACCCCGGGCTCACGGAATACCAGAGTGAAATAATATTTGTGTGTTTCGCTGAGTGAGTGAGAATATCGGAGGGTCATGAAATTATACTTATCAATGGCGTAAAAAGCCACAACCAACTCAACCATAGCGCGGATTGTGGTGCGATTGCCCATGGGCGGCGGCGATCTCTTGCAATATAAGTGACCCGCCTGCTCTTATTAGGTAATTTCTATTACAGAATTCCTGTTAGGTGCTCACTACTAGTGTATAGCATATGTAATAGTGCCACATTAGGTACACGTTGTAGCAGCAAACCGTGCATTTTAATTTCTAAAACAAATATTGATTTTCCTTGTATGCATTATGAGACCTAAGTAATTACTTGCGGTGGTTGCGAGAATTGTTGTTTTCATACCATTACCTCGCAACATTTTGTATCAACTCACAAATTAAATGTTTGCTTACTTCGCCGCTCGAGTTAATATAAGGGATGAAATCCGCCTTCATGTCTGAGATACTGGGAAGAATTGGGGTGGCGGAAGTGGGATAGAGGGTGGTATGTATATAATAACTCGTTGACCCCGGCAAGCATCTTTCCACATCAATTATTAAAGTACTTATATTAAAAAATGGTTTTGTGGTTAAACGATGGAAATTTAAAATTTTGAAATGCTGAAGCATAAAAAGATTTGTACCAAAAAGAACTGATTTGAACCATTCTTAATGCTTAGGGTTGAAACTTAGGTTATAAAAAAAAGTTTTTGATTTATTCGTAGATCAACCTAATATGCACAGTAAATTTCATAGGGTTGTTTAAGTCGTTCTAAGCGAATTATGTATAATATATTGCGGTAGAAATATGTATGTAAGATATCTAAAGCGATTTTTTTTCAAAAATATTTACAGTTTAGTATAGGTATTTTATAAACTATTAAATAAACTTTTTTTTTATTAAAATTAAATTCACGGCTGTACTTGTTGGTAAAGCATGTGATAAATGTGTGGTGTGTTCGAATACTGGTGATATGTTAAGCTTTGATTTGTGTAAAAAGAAAAAAAAATTGTGTTCACTTGTCTATGTTATCCAAAAAATATATATATACTATGTCTGTTACATTTAAACAGACATCGCTGCACCACACAAATGGTGCAGCACCAATTTTCAGCGATTCCCCACATACTCTTTTTATTAAGTTGAAATTTTCTGCTATTAACAAATAATTACGAGACTCCAGACTCATGTATACATGACTCTTTACGAAAATTGTGTTTTCTTTATAGTAACGTCGATAGAATACAGGGCTATGTATATGAAAAAACCCAAAACAAAGAAAAACAAGTATTGTGGAAATATTTATATTTCATTCTAACAACAATAAAGCAGTGGGCGGAAAAGACAAAGGACTACAATGGAAAAATTCGCTCAATTATCCTTAAGACGCCGGAGGCGATTTGCGTTTTATTCGTTGGGTTTGTGGAATTTAAATTTATTCTTTCTATGGTGGTGGAGGCTCCAATAAAGCTTTTTTCTTATTTTTTATTGTATAGCAGGCAATACAACAAAGGTCTTTTACTGGTAAGAAATCGCCGCCCATGGACAACCGCATTACCATCTGCATTTTCGTTGTCTTGCCGGCTTTTCCAAAGCACTTTAAATACAAATAACACCGTTTAGACGGTATAATTTCACGGATCTCCGGTATGGTCACTCAATTAGCTGAACACAGCACCGCTACGGTTTCACGATGGTATTCTTTGGGGCAGTGGAATTTCGAACGCGCCCAACTAATTAGTGCATCAGCATATGTCAGCATGGCTATCCCACATCGAATTCCGTGTGGATGGTTTATGTTGTTATATATTGGCAATATATTGTTTTATTAATATATATGTTTTAGTTTAGTATTTGTTACTTATTTTTGATGGCATTCAGTTTCAATATATCTTTAGTCACTTTTTTTGAACTTTTTTTGACTAAAGAAAAGATAATTTATTATATTATAACAAGATGTATAAAAATATGCAATCGCTCAAGGCTTGAAACAATTTTTATTTTGCCTCCCTCGCTGTTAATTTTGCGGAGCTTCTTTTAAAATTAACCATATTTTCTGTTTATTATAATAATAATGGCTCTACGGGATTAAATAGTCTCGTTACTTTTCTCTCGCGTTGGTGAAACATTAAAATGAAGTACTTACAGTGCCGTAATTAAAATTTGAAGCGCTTTCGAATTTCAATTTCTGTATACGAACCAGAATTTAACTCAAAATTTGCATCAAGGTCTGTAGATACGTTTTTTTTAATTTAGAATTTTTTACATAGAAACCTACTAGTACCATCCCTGTATGTGAATAAATTAAATCATCGGCGTGATTAATTTTAACATGCACACTCACTTACATTATTCTTGATATTGATCTTAAAATTGAAATTAAGCTTGGCTCTATATTATATTGTACTTATTGTTGGGTTATAATATGATCGTTTTTTAAGGCACTGTGTGATACGCACCACCACAGCTGTCTGCCGAGATCTGTATAATTGTATGTTCTGTGTACCGTATGTTCGGAGTCTGTATTATTGAATGTAAACAATCAATTATTTTCTCTTTACAAGACAAGAAAGGAGCCTTTATCAGTAGAGTTTTTCACATTAAACTCGCTAACTCATACAAATTCACGGTTTTGATGTTAAACATTTTTCGTTACGGTAAAAGCCGTCCACTTTATTGTTTATAATACTTTCGAACCGCGAGCCCTCATTTGAATTTTCGCGTATACATTATAACTTTTGCCCTCGGCCAACTTGCTCTTATTGTACTCTTATTGAAGTCACTAAAACTACAACGTCTTACATAAAAGAAAAACTATTCTATCTATTTAGATATAAATATTTATTTATTAAGGGAGGAATAAATTGATTTGTATACTCTCATAGTAAGTGATCGCATCCGCACGTGGCTATCCGCGCCGCAATCGGAGCTGGTTGAGTTGCCAGCTCTTTACATCGCTTTAGCAGTTAGTATTAGGGGGATCTGGTTACTTCATTTACTTCAAACAGTACAAGTACGCTTTCACGCTCGTGTTCTGTGAGCATATGCCTTTCTGGATGAGCCGATCCTGTTAATGTATATATCTTAGCATGGCAATCCCGCGTCGTCGGGTCACCTTTGTGGTATATGTTAAGAATGACTGACAAAAAATAGAGTCGCTGAGTCGCGTTTTTTCTGTGCTGCCGGTTATCAACGCCGATTGAGCGGTATAATTTCAAAATAGTCTAAAAAAATCGATATCCTCACTCACTCAGGGAAGCACAGAACAAGTTTCAGATAGTTATTCTAGTGAGTAGGTGGTATCACTTAGAACGAGCCGGTCATTATTAAACTGTTCCGAGGACTGAACAAATTATAAATTAAATTATAACTGTCCGGACCGGGATTCAAACCCGATACCTCTCGCTTCATGGTAGACCTATTACACCACTTAGCTACGAGGCTCTAACAACTATCATTTAAGAAGTGTAAATCTTTTATATTAAGAAAAAGATAGTTCTTAGTACAAGTAGAAGAGTTTTTCATACTTTTGCTTCGAACTTGTTCGTTAAGAGCTTCAGTGTCTTATATTAATATAAAAGTTTGTTAATGCATTGTATAAAAATCTTAACTCGGCTGATATTCTTGACTGTTGTTCTCAGAGCGGTGTTCGAGAACAGACTATAACTTCAGTTGAGACTTTTCTGGCTGTGTCGCCTTATGTATACTAATTTATAAATGTAATTATTACAATAAAAAAATATGGATATAATATAATTATTAAATATTAACTTAATATAAACATTAATAATTAATTCGAACTTAGAACATTGGTTTGCATGCAAAGAGATATTCTTGCAAAACATGTTAGCCCTGTATACCTTTTGTATCATCATCATCATTTCAGCCGTAAGTCGTCCACTGCTGGACATAGGCCTCCCCCTTGGACTTCCATGAATACCTGT
>DWCF01006726.1:0-11883 GCA_018230265.1 Delias oraia | reverse complement strand
CAGTGTGAAGAAGTCGTCAAAATCGGGGTCCAAACAGTCTGGCACATGACCTAGAAAGGAATGTATATTACATACATTGTCATACATAATCGTAATTCTCGAATTTTTACATATTTTATTATTTATGAAAATTAAATATTACATTCACTATAGCACGACAATTAAATAAATCAATTATCTGTCTTTTTATTGTCGTTCGTGGTCTATCTCTTGCATATCTCTTATTACAAAGCTGTCTTTACTTCTATAAATTAAGATAATAAATACAGTGTAAAGTCCATGTAACGTCCCTCGATTTAACGAGCAATTCCCTAAAGCGTCTAAATCAATTGGCTTTAGTTGGTTTAGCTTGTCTTCCATCCACCTATTCTTCTCTCCATTTAACGACAACTCTTGGGCTCAGAATACTAACAAAATTTATACTTCGACTGAATAAGAATACTTAGGCCAATAATAAACAAGGGCGTAAAAAGTCTCAAAACAACCAAAGTGGTTGCATATCGGTTGTCTATGGGAGATGATGAATTCTTACCATCAAGGCTTACACCATTATCCGCTACATAATAAACATATTACAACCTTCACTTGATAGCATCCTTGGTGTAGGTTTGTGGCCAAATATTCCGTTGAACATGGGGGGAAGTCGCAGTGATCCGGCTAAGTCTGAACCGACACCAATTACTGATGCAGCTGCTGCTATTAGCACTGACTGAAAAATCATCATTATGCTTAATAATAATATAATTACTAATATATCTGAAATTGTGTTAGTGTTTTTTACACATAGATGTTTTGGAACAGAGCATTTAAGATGTTGCAAATGGATCTAGTACTGCAAGCGACTTGTATCGAATTTCCATTATTGAATTAGCAAATAAATTATTCTTCTTCTCTACTTAGTTACTTACATTATATTATAGTGTGTTTCAAAAATACTGGAATTTTTATTGCTGTAACTATTACATCATTATTATTTATATTGTTGGTATCAGTGTTGATACAATCATATCTATTAATACTAAATTATATACATAAACTCACAGAATACTCAGTGTGAAACGGTCTATTATATTGATCGCTCGTTATATAGTATATATTTTTTATAAATTCTCGTTTGCCACCGTTTCCATAAAAAAACATGAAATAAAAAAACAAAAAAATTCACGCAACATCATAAAAATTGCCGCGCTCAAGGCTCATTATAAACGAAATGTCACATTGTTTTGATTTTTTAATCTTTCCTAATTATAATTTATAATCTTTGTTATTTGTTTATAGACATATTGTATATCGGTTCTGTCAATATGTTTGTCGCTGGTTAAAATATTAGTCCGCGCATTGATTTTGTTGCCGGCTTTTTACGCCACATCACCGGCACTCTTAAGGGCCTACGATATCCTCACTCACTCTGTGAAACACAATACAAGTACCGTTTCACGCTGAGTGTTTTGTAAGTCCGTGGTATCACTTCGGAATTAATTCGTCAGCATATGCTTCAGCATGGCTCTCCCACATAATAATTAGCGAGGAAAACTTTATTATTACCTCGCCGCCTGAAGATCCACCTGCAGTTCTCTTCTGGTCATATGGATTCATAGTCAGTCCTGTCACGTTGTTGTAAGTCTCCCAGTTCATGCACAACTGGGGCGCGTTGGTAACAGCTATAGGTATGGCCCCGGCTGCTCTCGCTAGGCGGACAATCTCAGCATCCTTTGTAGCCGGCTTCCGGTAAGGGTATACCACCCCAGAGTCATTGCTCATGCCTATAATAAAACATATAAACTCACAGAAACTAAGCGTGAAATGGTAGTTGTACATCTACTGTTTCAGTGAGTTAGTGAGGATATCGGAGGCCCTTAAAATGCCATTTAAGCGGCGTAAAAAGCCGGCAACGCAATGTTCATGACGGCGGTGTTCTTTTACCTCATAGGAGACCCACCTACTCCGTTGTCTGCTATACAATAAAAATATATACATTATGATACATATGAAAACTTACAGACATAAATAAAAAATAAATGAATTCGGCTTACGTAGAATTTCTTGAAAGATTTTGTTGTCTCTTTTGAAACTAAATCAAGAGATTTACGTTTTAAGTTAGAACCTACATGGAATGCATTAAGTATTAAATATTAATATAACTTTTAGTTGGCTGTGTTTATGATAATTGTGACTAATTGAATTTAAGTAAAATTAGGATTAATAACATCGATGTTAGCTGTATCGTAATTTTTCGTCTAGTTAGGTTTTATATGTTGATAAGATTTCTATTTGTAAAATACTGTAACTCCAAGAAACTACTTCGAGGCGGACTCTTTAAGGCCTTACCATTGACTGCAATACTTTCTTTCACTGTCATAGGAACACCCAGTAAGGGAAATTCCTTTTCCAGCAGCTCTGTAGAGCGATCATTGGAATTAATCATCTTATCTATGGATTTAGCTTCCTGTATTGCAACGTCATACCGAGGCTCCACGATTGCATTCAGATAGGGATTCACTTCTTTACATCGCTCTATATACGCTCTTACGACTTCTTCTGAGGTTATCTGTAAAATTATCACTTATAAATATAGGTGTCCCAAAATTAAATAGGTTTGAATTTCTCATACAGTAATTGTGTTTTACGGACTGTAGAAGCCTGTAAGATATATAAGAAAAGTGAAGTAATTAAAACTTTAATGTTATTAATGTTCTATTGTGAGAGCCTCGTAGCTTAATGGTTTTAAAAGTGTATTGTAAGCCGGTTCGAATCCCGATCCGAAAAATTATAATTTAATTTATAAGTTATTCGGTCTCTGGAAAGGTTTAATAGTGTCGAACCCGTGGGAGAGCCATGCTGAAGCATATTTTGACGCACTAACTGACCCGGCTCGTCAAAAGTGATACCACGGGAATACTAAAGCGTGAAACGGCACTTGTACTGTTTCGCAAAATGAGTGAGAATATCGGAGGCCCTTAAAAAGTGACGATTAAGCGGCGTAAAAAGCCGGCGACACAACCAATGCGCGGACTGGCGTGGTTGTCTTACCATAAAGGAGACCCACGTGCTCCGTTGTCCGCTGTACAATATAAAAAATAATTAGTACCATTATGTATATAAAACGTGTTATAAGTTTACAAGAATTTTACGTACGTATAGCGTGTTATTGTGCACGCGCTGATACTTCGTAATAAAGTTACCTATTTCCGCAGTTCGTACACTTTGTAATTTACGATTTCTCTCTGTATTGTATCCGTTGGTTTAATGTGTATTTACACAAATTATATACCTACACATATAGGAAAATTTTTAAAGAAATAAATGTAAGAAATAAATTTTTTAGTTTCCATTTTGAACAAAAAATTATTAATAGAAAGTTTTACAACGATATCAAGAAAATGCTAAGGAGTAAAAATAATTTATGTAAGTAATGGACTATTATTCAAAATTAAAAATTAAATTATATCGCGATATCGGCCCTAAAAGCAATAACTCCAACATAATTTTTTCAGTTTTTGATGGTCGATTAAAAAGTTACAGTAATTAGAAAATAACAAAATGATTATGAATTCTCTGTGTGGTGAGTAGTGTGTGGTGAGTACTTTACATTGTGATGAAAATATTTTACAATTGACTGCGATGCAAGACCCTTCACTACATGAGGACTCATGGGTGACCCACACTCGAATTTTACTCTACGCCTTTTTCTATCTACATAAGTTGAACATTTACATTTGTGAATTAAAAAAGAGTTTGTTAAGGAAAATTAACATATTATGTCCAATTTTAATTCTTCAATGATATCAGCCTCGTAGCTAAGTGATTTTATAAGTCTACTATGAAGCGAGAGGTATCGGGTTTGAATCCCGGTCGAGACGATTATAAATTATAATTTATCCGGTGTCTGGGGCTTGACAGTGGCTGGGCGTGTGTCTTAATACTGTCGCTGTCGTGAGAGAGTCATGCTGAATCATACGGTGGCGCACTAAAATTGGGCCGGCGCATCCAAAGTAATACCACACGCTCACAGGATACTCACTCACTCACTACTGTGTTCCACTGGGTGAGTGAGGATATTTTAAGCCCTTAAAAATGCCGCTGAAATGGCGTATAAAGTCAGCAACACGACTGATTCGCGGATTGTGGCGCGGTTGTCCATGGGTGGCGGTGTTCTCTTACCAAATAGAGGACCCACTTGCTCCGTTGCCCACTATAACAAAAAAAAATGATCTATTATAAACCATTATACTTTAATTACCTGTTTATTTCTTATCATCATAGCCAAAGTGGTTGCTGATTTGAAAAGTATCGGATTTCTTGGTGGTGGACATTTTCTGTTTCTCCTTATATTCAATAGATACGTTAGCGGATAAACTATTATCGCTAAAAGAGAAACGAGGAACCGCAGAAACCACTGCACAAATGAGTTCATCATATTGGTCTGAAAGTAGAACGTACATAGTTAAAATATAAAATAATAGAAATATTTTATACGTGTTTTCAAAAATGTAGTACTGGAAGTAAATCGTGTGTATTTCTTTTTTGTTCGATGGATAGTTTTATCTATGAATCTTCACTTAGAAAACTGATGAAGGTTATTCTAGGTATAGGCCATAGAGTATCATATCAGGAGCCGTC
Organism: Delias oraia; assembly: GCA_018230265.1. NCBI lineage: Eukaryota > Metazoa > Arthropoda > Insecta > Lepidoptera > Pieridae > Delias > Delias oraia. Next base: position 7,263 of record DWCF01006726.1, on the reverse strand, counting down.
GAGTAGTCAGCAGTGTTTTTTCAACACATAATGCCTATTTCGTTGGAGTGCAAAACTGTCATATTATTCTTATTAAACGGGGCAGGCAGGTGTCCTGATATTAAAAGATCACAGTCAGCCATAGACAATCTCGGCGGAATCCGTGTTTTGTTTGATCATCATCATTTCAGCCGTAGGACTTCCACTGCTGGACATAGGACTCCCTTTGGACCTTCATGCATACCTGTCCGAAACGACCTGCTTCCAGCGTCTTCCGGGGATGACTGTAAGGTCGTCTGTCCATCTTGTGGGTGATTTTTCTTGTATTGTCGGCTTTTTATGCTAATTAAGCGGTATAACTTGATATGCCTCCGCACACTCAGCGAACACACTTAAGTATACTTTGGAATTGGTACTCTGTTTATATTATTAACTGGGTAATTTATGATAAAAACTACCATGTTAAAGTTGTTTACGAGGTCATAATTACGAGAAAGATTTTAGCCTAATATACTCAGAATGTTAGATTATAATATTATTTTATAAATTTTAAAATTATTTGTAGTTAAATTCTATGTTTAGAATATATATAGTAATATAATATATTTTTGTTACTACTTATAATATAATTATAATATATTATATAACATATTTATATCGGATATGTCACTTTTGTCACGTGTTATATTTTTATTAGTTTGTTAGTTTAAAGAAAAATATCTAAATTATTTATATTGTAACAATGGTAGATCAATTTATTCTTGAACTGTTGACTCTTGAATTGTATAATTGTTTACAGGAAATATATTATGAGCGATAATTTTTTCTATTTCTTAACATTTATACTGGCGTACCGATAAAATAACTGTTATGACTAAAAACTGAAGTTCGGAAGTTCATTATTATTTAATTAAAACAATTTATCACATACCTTCTTAAAAACGAATCCGAATATATCAGAGAACTGGCCAATGAAGAAATAAGTAATTGCATTAAATAGCTTAGACAATCGCTGTGGGTACCACGCAATAAAACTATTCAATGATATTTCCACAATTATAAATGCATGATAGACAGTTGAGCTTATTAGAATCAAAATAACACGACTCATGACAACCAAAATAGCATTAAGACAATTATTTATTGTTTCTTTTATCATTGCTTCGGTTTATATTTACAAATGTCACTTATTTATACTTAAAGCAATGCGACACAAGCGTTTTCAAAACGACTACTGATAGTTGTCCGGCTGTTCGAGATTCTGTTATCATAATAGTATTTTTATAGTACTAATTTTTAATATCTTATTTATCTAGTACAATATGATACGGAATTAATAATTAATTAGTTGTTATAAAGTAAATTTAAGAGGAAATGTTATTTTTTATATTTATAATTTATTTAAAGGCCGACAATGATGCGGTCTTGCAGGGGCTAGGGATGTCCATGCACAGATGACCGATTATCCTAGGTGAGCCTTCAGCTGTATTGCCAAAGTTTCAATTAAAAACAATTATCATCTTTTAATTATTTTTTCTTATTCTATCAAATGTGGGTATATTACCGATATTACATCGAGTTCTGTAATTTCATATCAATAAATGACGTGCCGATAATAAATCTCTAAAGATAATATGATCACTATATTAACATTGGTCCTTTTTCATGTTATAATTGTCACGTCTGCAATCGTTTTTAAAAGATCAGGTTCTCAATTGATTGTTTCTTTTTGTTTATACATTTTAAGAATGTATATTATTCATTATATTATGATAATTTCTAATAATTTCCGTGTGTTTTTAAAAAAAAATCTTAAGTGAGAGAAAAGCTGTACTTGAAAATAAAAATCTGTTATTTATATGATATTTAAAGATAATTTTACACTGTAACTAGATTATTGAAGAAAAATAGTATCGTTTTAATATTTTAACCATTTACCATCACCTAGCATTTGTGAAGTTTAGTGAAAAGATATTGTGATAAGTTGCAAAAATATATGTGTATTTAGGATGATGAAATTAAATTTTGTCTACGCATAGTCCTTACTTAGGAAAATATCGGATTATTAATATCTGATATTAAGTGAACTATAATATTTTACGATCAATTATAACAACAAATATAATGATACAAAATTCACATCCGAAATGAATTTAACGATTGTATGAAAAGTCCTTAAGGTTTCTCTGTTACTAGTAGATACAGCTGTGTACGGGCGTGGAAATTGCACAAATAACGAGTCTCTAGGCCTTGTATTCCTACCTTATTTCATCATGTAGTGCAAACATTTCACGAAGTTTAACTTTTACGCACATAAATGTTTGCTTTAGTGAATAGTTGATAAACCATTACCTATTTTTGTGAAGGTACTTTTACTGCCCAATCTAAGCGTGTTTCAAATTAATAATAATTTATTTCTATAATATTTGAAACTATAAATTAGTTATAGAACTGTCTATGGTAGTCTGGAATGCATTTAACATAAATCTTTTTGTATTTATTTTATATATTAAATGTAAAATTGTACGACAATAAATCAGCCTAACTTATCAGATTACCTATCTGACTAAAGTCCAGAAAGGCCATTATATTTTGAAATGGTAGGTGTACTGTGTTTCGCTGGGTGAGTTAGGATATCGAAGGCCCTTAAAAATGCTGCGCTTGCGCGGTGGCGCTATCTTACCATATAGGAAACCCACCGTTGTCCGCTATATTATAAAAAAAATACTGATAAACGGAAACTTTTTTCAAGCTAGATTTTAGTTATAAAGATATTTTTACACTAAGATATACAATTGTTACTTACGTGATAATTACCTATTGTTACAAATCACAAATTGTTACACGCAACAATCAAATTCAAACGATATCTTTACTTAGTATAAGATCTCTCTATATGTTTGTCTTTGGTTAAAAATTTAAAACGATGGTTCATTCCATTAAACTCTGATTATATTCTTTCTCGATTGTCTGTCGTTAATATCGATAGTCGAAAAGTGTCCGCTAGTCACAGAAGAAAAAATATTAAGAGATAAGAACTTTAACATAGCATAGTTAATAACTTTAACATAGTTAATTAAGTATATCGTATATAGGACATGCAAACGTTTTATGTCTTCGACATATAATGTCTTTTTGTTGTCATATCTGAATAGACGAAAAGGTTTTATATTCGGTTTCGTTCGTTATGGCTCACAAAATGTGACGAAACTTAACAATAGAAACGGATATTGTGCATAACATTGTTAATACCTTAAAGTTACATTCACCAAAATAGATCTTAATATAATGGTCCATTATAACTTTAATGCTATGACAAAATTGTACTTTCACATATTACGCAAAATGAAAAATATGTACAGTTAAAAATGTGTTAATTTATTAATACAGTTCAACTATACTAACTTTTTTATGGTATAGCAGACAGCGGAGTAGCATTTCAAGTAAGTACATTTACCGTTTTACGCTGAGTATTTTAGAACCCGTGGTATCATTTCGGACGAGCCGGTGGGTCTCCTGCCCAATGGATGAAGCTAACAAATGAGTTTTACTTCGCTAGCGCCGAACACCATCCAAATCCACTCGTGCGCCGCAATGTCACAAACAAATTGAGACCCAGGGACGTATTACACGATACGGATGATCCTATCACAATAGCTAACAATAAGCTGATAGCCTCCCGAGAGGATAATAACATACAGATACAGAGGCGAGAACCTAGCTACGTCTCCCGACTCCCTCTGCTGAACTTCCAACCGGCTGCTCAGGCGGCCCATCACCCAGCGACGACCAAAGCCGAGGTTCGTGTCTCGCAGGAGACGCCCTTGCGTTAGTCGCGGCTAAAATCAAATTCACGGCGAGACTGTGGCGTCTCCTATATGGTAAGATAGCATCGACCCCCTTGTACAACAACTCCACTTGATTTAGAAATATTTCTAAAGTAAAAAGTCTACATCTAATTTAACAGAATTTTTTGCTATTCTCTACTATTTGTGATGGGGCATAATATAGTCAGCAATCATTTTGCTTGATGCCAGATGATTTTATTATGATTTTGTATTAAATTTTATTATTAATTAATATACAATAAATGACACTTTTATCATACGATTTTTTATGGTATATCAGACAACGGAGTACCATTTCAGGTTGCATTTACCGTTTTACGCTGAGTATTTTATGAGCCCGTGGTATCACTTCGGACGAACCGAGCCAATTAGTGCGTTAGCATGTTTCAGCATTTCCCATGGGTGAAATATTAATTTAAAATAAACATACCATAATTTTAAAACTAGATAAAAGATGATAAAATTATTTAATTTCATAAACGCCATACTGTTATTTCTATAAAATTACTAAAAATACTGTTTATTTAAGGTATTTATAGTTTGGCTGCGTTATAGCTTTGAAGGTAAAAGAAAATATCGCAAAAATGACACACCGACACTAAAAACCTTTCATGAAATTCTAATAGTTTTAACCCATAACCATTCTTAGTAGTAAAGGTTGTAACTATAAGAAATTCAATCTTCTTCAGGAATATTATGTTAGTTTGGTAAGGAATTGAATGTAAGAATGTGGCACTTATTGTCCATTTAAAGGCAATGAAAGAAAGAGTTTACGGTTCAATAGAAATTAAAAAGTGTTTATTGAAGTGTATCGTGAGCCCGTCTAATAGTTTGACATGGTTTTTGTTACTTTCTATTTTGCAATTATTGTGCGAGTCAGGTAATCTACGCCGGATTACTTTTTCCATTTTTACAATACTAATTTAAGTTAGTGTCTGTTTCATTTAAATCTCGAATTAATATAGCGTTAAATAAAGAAAAATTTCACATACAAAATACACCTATTTATTGATAATTAAAATAAATTTTCCACATATTAGACAGTATTACTTATTTGTCCTTCTTGGTACAACAACTTTAATACATTTAAATTCGTATAGATTAAATCTAACCTAAAAATAAGACTATTTTTAAAAAAACAAATTTTTCACAGATTCAAATGTCTGGTTATATACAACGAATGTCAAATTGAATACAATTTCAAAAATAAACGATATTTTATAATTATCTAGATAAATAAAAAAACAAAAACCTACTTACAGTTTCACCGTGCTGGTTTAAATGATGGAAAGCGAATAGATTGTAAGAAAAAGCAAGTCGCGTGCGTCCGACATCAGTGCGCGGAGTGTTTTACATCAAGTTGAACGTTAAGCGCGACGATTGTACACGTATTAGTATGAACATCAAAAGTACTTGTTTCCACAAGTTGCACATAACTTAGGGCTACGGGAATTATAACCCATATTAACCATTATAATTGAATTATTTTTTAGGGAAAATTTTTAAATTGTTAAGAAACAAAAATTAATATATATATCGGATAGTTATTTTGAGTTTCTTTTATACCTTTTATGTTATGCCATTGTATGTTAGTTTATTTAGTTAGCAACATTGTTAAAGCGACAGGCGATTTGACGTTATTTTGCCAGACTGTGATGTGGGAAATAAATTAATATTATATTCAATTGTTTAAAACTTCGTCGCTCCTTGTTTGATTTTCTCCCCTCTGATATTACTCGTCCTACGTCCTCAAAATGTATCCTCTCTTATGTTTTGTTAAATTTCATTATACTGACACTGACAGAATTGTGACCACTAGTCACAGAGGCCACAAAATAATAAAAAGAAATAAATAAATTTATCGAAGACAACAATAGCATAATTACGGCATACATCATATAAATGCAGCATATTTATTCTTGAAAAGATCATTATCGTACATAAATGTGAAAATTTATATGTAAAGAAATATATGAATATTAAAAATACTTTGACTATCAACCAATGACAATATACATCAAAAATAACTCATTTCAAGATACTTGTTTACGTTTGTTAACAAATTATCAAGCGAGATAAAAGAATTTTAGAAAGATGTCGGTTGTACTACAAAGTGCAAGAATTCTTAAGCAATGCTGTCGCTTGGGGTTTTGGATGTTAATAGCTTCATTACCTAAAGTTGTATAAACACGTGCCGTAAAAAAATTAAACTCAGGAAAGTGTCTTGAGTGTTCTTCTCGGATTTGGGTGTGTTTTAATTGTTTTTCTACAAGGTTACGCGCTACTTTGCGGTAATTATTTGAATATATTCATTTCACGTTTGGTAAGTATAATGGAAATTATTGTTCAGATTATTCTGTATAATTATTTATTTGCTTTATATTGGCAAATAATCCCCTACGTTACCAATAACGCTGGAGAACCTATGACAAAAGCTGATAAAATTATACGATCAGGATGGTTGACGGTCTCCTGATATATTTGATAGTGTGCCTGCCTTTAAGGTTTTGGATTCGATTCCAGCTTGCAAAGCTGTTTGTATCCTGAAAGAATAGGCACTTTTGCCGATTGAGTATATTTTGTGTGTTAGAACTAACGTGATGTCTCTAGACCCATAGTACGGAGAATCCTAGTTGGGGACATTGAGTCTGAGATATTAAACTGACTGATATAAAAAACTACTACTACTAACTACTAATAATAATTTATTTGTAGTTTTTTTAAATTTATTATATTTTCTGATGTAACCATTTTATATGGCGTTACCGTCTTTTGAGAAAAGTTATCACAAGATATCTTTATCATCAATAATTCATAAATAGCTTATCAAATATAAGCTAATTGCAGTTCATTTTTTTTATTCTATAGCGCACAACAGAGCAGGTGGGTCTCCTATATGGTAATAGAACACCGCCGCCCATGAACAACCGAGCCACAATCCACGCATTGGTTGTGCTTTTACTGTTTCGCTAAGTGAGTATATCGGAGGCCCTTAAAAAAATGCTGCTTAAGTGGCGTAAAAAGCCGGCATACCACCAATGCGCGGGCTGTGGCGCGGTTGTCCATGTTCAGCGGTGTTCTCTGACCATATAGAAGACCCACCTGCTCCGTTGTACGCTATATCACAAAAAGAATGATGATGATGAAACATTGGGACTCACATTACTTTTCATCATCTTGCCATTTTCATATAAAATTTAGTAGGAATTCGTAAGTAAACCTTGCAGATGCCCTCCAAATTTAGTATCGGTGTAAGATTGAATTTAGAATGACAGAAATTATTGAATTTTGCGTTTAGTTATTACGTACTCTTACATATTACTAACGGAACTAGTTACTCAATGATCAATAGAAATTGTAGTTACGTATTCGTGAAAGTTATTTTATTTTCAATTGTTAAAATTGATTGTTTTATAAAATGGATCGTTTCATTTCT
>DWCF01006725.1:0-11885 GCA_018230265.1 Delias oraia | reverse complement strand
GATTTCTTAAAGCGGGGTCCACTGTCTACGGCTCAGTAACAATCTTATATCATCATCATCATTTCAGCCGTAAGACGCCTAGTATTAAAACACTTGCCCGGCCACTCTCGCCGCATGGTAGACTTATTAAATCACTTAGCTGCGAGGCTCTCAAAAATAATAACTACTATTTTTACATTTCTAACTTTGAAAAGATATTTCGACGCAAACCGTGATCAAAAATTGGAATATCAAGAGTTTAAAGAGCTGATAGGTGCCGTACGCACCACCAGAGAGTTACCAGTGGACCCTCTAAGTGTCTCTAGAGAAGCTGATGTTGTTCTACGGTGGGTTAAATGATGATTTTACAAAATTCAGCTCATTCATTCAACGTTCAAAGTCTAGATTGAACGTCATTTAGCGTAGTCGTTGAATGAGATATAGGGCCGAAATATATTTAGGGTAGTTTGGGTTAGTAATAGTTAAATCCATGCTATCACACTATCATATTACGAAAAGGTTAGTTACGTAAAAAGTTACGAAAGGTTATTAATCAAATAGCGGATCCAACCAGATGACTGCGACATATAAATTCCAAATGAAGAAAAACGAACATTTGCGCTAGTCTCACGGAATCCCAAATTTAAAAGTTTCAGATTAGGAAATGTTTGTTTAAGAACATGATTTTTTTGCCGCCGCCCATAGAAAACCGCGCCACAATTCGATACCCTCACCCACTCATCGAAATACAGTAGAAGTACCGTTTCACGCTGAGTATTCTGTACATCACTTTGGTCGAGACGGCCTAACTAATGTGTTAGTATGTATATGCTTGAGCATGGCTGTCCTTCGGGTGATTTGTAATTAATTTTCTCCTTGAATGAGCGTTGTTAGAATAATTGTAGTAAATAGTATGTTTAAATTATACATGTTTAAATTACATATTGAGACAAATGTTTATAGTTAAACAGATGGTTCCAGGCAGTTGGGTCTGCAGCCGAACTGCCAACTGCCGATGGCGGATTTTCTTCGTGCTGTTGGAGAGATGTTCATACGTGGCACTAGCTCTTTATTGCGATCCCCGAAGAGTATTGCCGGATACTTGCTAGATTTGCAGTAAGGGTATCCTATCACTATTTAATCAGATAGTTTACATATATGGTAAAGATGTATACAGGTACACAGGTATTTATACAGTACAGATACCTACAGTATAAAAAGTTTTTACGGTTGTTTGAAGGTAAAATAAAATATATATATATAAACATTTTATCGCCAATCAGTATGTATTTACTTGACAAAAGCCACAGGCAATAATTAGAATTACTTGAAATTATGGTTGTTTTATAGTATATTATAATATTAAAGAAAATACTTGTCTATGTATAATGTAAGCGAAAAAAATTACATAAACTTAAAAATGCTATTGAAAGGTATGTTTCTTTGAACTCCAGTTCTACAAGTTATAGAGAAAAATCAGTGAATTCCCAAATAAAGAAAAGTATGTTTTGTTACAAATAATATTATGGTTTCATTACAATTTCAATTTTAAATTTTTTGAAAATTAATTTTCAGTCAACGTGATCAAGAAATGAATGCGGCTACTACTTCTAAAATGATAAACTACCAAGGTACCTATTTAATTGTAGCCTATTAAAAAAGTAGCATAGTATTATATTCTCTTTTTTATATTTTATAGCGGATAACGGAGCAGGTGGCTCTCATATATACCGCGCCACAATCCGTGCATTGGTTGTGTTGCCGGCTTAAGTGCTAAGCCACTTAAGCGGCAATTTTAGGGTCCTGATATCCTCACTCACTCTGCGAAACACTCTCCCACGGGCGAGAATCTCTGACAAAATCTATCAAAACTTTTGTCTTTAGATAATAGATTAACTAAAAAAATTTCTCCTGCTGCAGTTAAAACAAGAAAAAGACATTGAAATCTTTTTGATTCTTATATAAATTAGATTGTTTACATGTGTGTTGAACTTATTAAAGCAATTATACAGACTCCAGACAGTCTCCAGTGGCAGATTTCAATGTTTGAAAAATTATTTAAAAAAACTACACCTTTGATGGAAAGTTTGGTTATTTTAATTAAATTACAACTAAAGCCGATGTTATTTTAAAAACCACGTTTTCCAAATGGCGGCCATCGAGGCTGACACATTCTTCGAGTACAGAATGCATATTTTTAAAAACGCGATTACAGAGTGAGTGCCTGGGGAATCTTGTTGACTTCAGCTCGAATATTTCCTAAAACTTGTGGCAAAGTGCTGCGATTTGTTTTTTAAACAAGAGATTTTAAGTATCCAAATAAGAAAAAGTCGCAAGGGCTTAAATCGGGTGATCTAGAGGGCCATGGTATGGTACCGTTCCGGGATATATTTTTTTCAGGATAACTGCCGTACCGCATGCATGATCACTGTTCCAACGATGCTCCCCGCGCCCCTCTACCGTGATGCTTTCAGAATCACGTTCGTGTAAACTTTGATCTCTACCGCTGGAGACCCTAATAAAGTTAATAATTTTTGTATTAGCATTAAGCGTACCCGAAATTCAATTGTCGGGATCACACGGTAAGGATAGTGTTGCTGCATCAATTCAGCGATGTGGTGACTTCGTACTCGCGACCTGTGTCATTCGACTTCAGATGAGACAACCACCGGAAGTGCTTGCCTTGACGGGTTTTGATGGTTAGTCCTCATAAATAAATATCTATTAAAAATATTGATCTGTATAAAGATTATAATTCAATTTTTGTTAAGATTGTAAAATTATGATTTGGGAACGACTTTGTAATTGATAATATTAAATGTTGCAGTAGGGATTTTAATAAATTTTAAGATATTCATTGGAGAAGAATATTTGCTACTTAAAGTATTAATCCTGGTCAGACGACCGCTGATACATATAGTTAACCTCGATAAGACAAAGGCGCCCGACACACCGGAAGCAGCAATATGTGCTACACGATCCGGATGATCCAATCATACAAGTTAACAAAAAGCTGATAGCCTCCATAGAGGACAAAAAAAATCAGATGATAAGGTTCTGTGTAGGGACCGCACTAAAAACCGTCTCAGATTCCGGCGGAAAGCCCACCCCGGTGAGCTTCCAAAAGTGACGCCCTTGCGCCCTAGCCCAAAAGTCCGCGAGAAACTGTGAAAGCCTTATACCAACACCATTAGTCATTTCAAAAAACAAACATACCGTCAACGAATTAACAAAAACTATTACAAATATTGTTAAATTGGCGACAATTAATTCTTTACCAGAAGACGCAGTGAGCGGTTCGACAACTCGTCTGCTATTAACAGCATCCGCAACTTCAATGAATCTCCTCGGAGCCGCCGCAATGGCTGTCGAATCCTTCACCTCAATACATTACTTCGCTCTTCATGTTGATAAACCCGTTCATGTAAGATGCCATTTTAATATATTTTTTGTATAGCGGACACGGGGCCACAGTCCGCGCATTGGTTGTATTGCCGGCTTTTTTAAGGCTCCGATATCCTCACTCAGCGAAACACACTAGTACCGTTTCAAGGATAGCTACCGTTTCAGGCTGAGTATTCTGTGAGCCCGTGGTATTACTACGGACGAGCCGGCCCAATTAGTGCGTTAGCTTCAGCATGACTCTCCCACGGTGCGACAATATTAAGTCACTCGTTCGGCTACTGCCAAGTCCTTCCAGAGACCGAATAAATTATAAATTAAATTGTAATTGTACGGACCTGGTTTTGAACCCGATATCTCTCGCTTCATGATAGAATTATAAAACCAATTAGGTACGAGGCTGTCAAAAACAAAATATTTAACGTATTTCCTGTATAAAGATAGGGAGTTTTTCAAAGATTAATTGATGATTTCACATCTTTTATTAGAGTGTATTAACGTTTTTTTTATGAGAACGATTTTCCGCCCATGGAAACCCCTAGTCCTTGCTGCGCGGGTACATTGCCAGTCTTTTCGCGTTATTTTTAAGTGATTGTTTTGTGGATTCCGATTGTCATTAATTAATGCTCATTGTTTATATTTCGTAATTAAAAGTCATTAAATATTGTTAAATCATAAATAAATGTATCAACATTTAGCCGAAATATGTCTTATTTTTGGGTTTCTGTGATTTGCGATCTCAATTTTGATAGTGTCAGTAAGTTTTTGGATGTACTAAATACCAAAGTATTTATACAGTATTACACATTTGAGAGGTTAAACATGCCAAGTTAAAATTTGAAAATATTCCAGCGTCGTTCATCGGGGGGTGGTTCGATAGCAGTCAATAAGGAAGCGTGGTCGTGGCTAAACAATGACGAAGAGGTTGCGTTTGGACACTTATTGCTGAAGTTGGCTGAAGCAGTTCGTCAGATATGCGCCTTTGAACCTAGGCTTGTAAGGCTAAAGTCACCGGTTTACGCTATAGGTATTATGGTTACTTATAATCTAACCTAGAAAATTATAAAATATTCGCGACAACAAAATCCCCATTAGTATTTTTTTATTCTATGGCGGACAACGGAGCAGAGTCTCCTATATGTTAAGAGACCACCGCCGCTCATGAACCACCGCGCCACACTCCGGCATGGGATGGGGTGTCTATGTGCGAAGGACCGATACCCTAGGTGGGCCTCCTGCTCGTTTGCCATCGTTTTTTCCGTATAAATATATATAAATAATATAATATAAGAGAATCATCCACAGGAGATTTACACGGCAACCTCCCGGCTCTGTTAGCGATGGAGTCATCCTTGTGGCCCCTCGGTCCTGCGATGGTGCCAGCTCGCTTGCTCTTCCTAGGCGATTATGTAGACAGAGGCGCGTATGGTACCGAGTTGCTTGCCTATCTCTTAGCAGCGAAACTACAACGGCCCAATGGAGTTTATCTCGTCAGAGGAAACCACGAAGCGAGGGATATACAGAAGATGTTCACCTTTTATACGTATATATTACGCTTTTATCTTCTTGCTTTGATTTATTCGAACAAAACATTATTTATAAGATTTTTTTACTAACCTAAATTTATATTATAATAGTTTGCCACGGTTTCTATAAAAAAATTCCGACTAGTTGTCGAGCCGGCAAACGTTGTTTTTCCATTTAAATATGAAAGTTAGGAATATGGTATCGTGGAGTTTTTAAAGGCATTATTAAGCTCTACAAATTTTCTCTTCAACTCCATTAAGCATTTGTAAGGAACGATATGTTCGACCTTTTTTTTGTACTTTGCAAATCCGACTACCACGATACAGCACTTTGATTTTTTGGATTAATATAGTATAGCCTGTTACTCACAAGTAACAGCTTTCTATTGGATAAATTATTTTCAAAATCGGTTTAGTAGATCCAGAGATTACTCCCTACAACATCACAAACACACAAACTTTATCTCTTTATAATATTAGTAAAGATAATACTCAGCGTGAAACTGTACTTGTACTGTGCTTCGAAGAGTGACTGAGGATATCGGAGGTCCTTAAAAATGCCGCTTCAGTGGCGTAAAAAGTCGGCAACACGACCAATCCACGGACTGTCGTGCGGTTTTCCATGGGCGGCGGAGTTCTTTTAACATATAGAATACCCTCCTGCTTCGTTGTCCGCTATACGATAAAAAGACAACACATAGTAATGCAAAACATATGTGTAATAGATACTATTACTTAGAGAATGTCTTACGAAATATGGCGAGGTTGAAGGCGGGCGGATTTGGAATGCCATCAATCAAGTGTTTGACGTGTTACCGCTGGCAGCCGTCGTTGACAGAAAGGTTGGTTTGTATTTTTATGAAAATGCATAAATTAGAAAGGAGGGTAGTGTGGAAAATACGACTAATACTATAATAACTATATTCATATGATTTAAATATAAACTGTGATATTATTTCTTTTGAAAAATAAATTCTATAGGATATTGTCTTAATTACTTAAAAATTTTAATTTAAAAATTATCAGAATTCAAAAGATTTATCACAATTTGAAAGTTTGCAATTAGGTACGTACACCTAATTTTGTATCACTTACCTTATTTACTTCTAATATTACGTTACCTTTAATGTCGGTGGGTATAATATTCTTTACTTTAAAATCTGACAGGTTAGCTTATACATAGAACGTTTCTCTTAAGTAAATATAAACTGTAGGTTACTAGGTAGATCAATATCATGATTTAATATTAATGACAAAAATATTTAATCATGGTATTTCATAAATACCCACCACTTTGTAACATAAAGCAGTGTTTCCCAAGCTGGGTTCCACGGTTCCCTGGGAGTAGGTAAATATATGGGGGTAGCTATATGTATGGGGATCCGTGGAGTCATCTCTGGGCTATCATAAATGCTAAGAATAGCTAAAAAATACCTAATCTTATTTCTTAAGCTGTTTATTACATTAAGGAGTCCGTGAAAACTGTCCTCGAATCCTTAGGGGTCCGTTGATGAAAACTGTGGTTGATAATCGCTGATATAAAGTACAAAGAAACAGTGATTATATAGTGGTATTGTAAAATCTAATCATAGTGCAAAAATGTAATTAAAACCAAATTACTTGTTTTTTAAATTAAACATTTATTTTTAAAAAATATTTAGTTATTTATACATATTTTGGGCCGTGAACACTCGCGGAACTATCAGGATAGACATCAGCACGGGATCAGTAGCTTCAGAACGCACCGAAAACAAACATACAAATATTAATTTCGTAACACCAGATCAAAAATAAAAAGACTATGTACTTACAATACAATAATAAAAATCACATAGCTTGATTTTGTATAAATCCCAAAGTGAACAGCGTGTTAAAAATCTGGGTATGACGTGCAGGTATTCTGCTGTCATGGCGGCATACCACCGCCTTGGGTGTGCCCTCTTATATCTGCAATTGACAAGGTGCCCGTGCCTTTACCACGTCCTGCTGAACAGAGCTCTATAGCTTGGGAACTGCTATGGAATGATCCTATCCGGTATTTTCTCTAAGAATTTATTTATTTATTTTTTTAAGTCATCATTATTATCGTTTTTTTCTAGTATAGCGGACAATGGAGCAGGCGGGTCTCCTATATGGTAAGAAAAAACCGCCGCCCATCACCAACCGCGCTTTGTGTTGCCGGCGATATCCTCACACACTCTGCGAAATGGAGTAGTTACAAGTACCGTTTCGCGTTGAGTAATTTGTGAGCCTGGCTCTGCCACGGGTGCGAGTTGCGACAATATTATGACACTAGTCCGACCACTGTCAAGCCCTTCCAGAGACCGCATAAATTATAATCGTCCGGACCGGGATTCAAACCCGATATCTACCTCTCGCTTCATGGTACTTTTTAAACCATTAAGCTACGAGGTTCTCTCTAGTAAAGTAAGTCTTATATTATTAATTATCGATTCTAAAGCTTCACATTTCGTTTAGATATACTTACGTTATAGAAAGTTCCCTTTATCCCAATTTTTAGACTCAGCACAGTATAACTCTAGGAATAATACTAAAACCAAATGAGAATTATTATCCTGGATAACGAATTCTTGTATTTTTTTTCAGGCATAACAAAATAACGGCCTCTCTTGCGTTAGAACTGGCTGCGAACGAAGGCTTCGCAGTGAATAATAAACGCGGCACCGGACATGTGTTTGACCAAAGTGCGCTCGATCGTTTTTTGCTCGCAAATCAGCTATCGCATGTCGTACGAGCTCATGAATTACAGCAGAACGGGTTTATGGTATCTCCCAATTTGCTTACGTTATTGTTATACAATTACTATTAATAAAATCAATTTCTATGATATACATCAAATTTAACATTTCGTTAAATTTGATGTATTTTATAATACATAGCTTTTCTTTGTCGTCTATTGGTACTAGATTATTATTACTTATCGTAAACTTACTTCTTCATCATCATTTCAGCCGTAAGACGTCCACTGATGGACATAGGCCTCCCCTTGGACTTCCATGAATACGTGGGAGGCGACCTGCAGCCAGCGTCTTCCGGCGACCTTTATAAGGTCGTCTGTAAAATTACGTTTTTGTAATTTATACAGACGTACCATAATTTAAGATTAATACAATTCTTTTAAAAATTGACGTAATTCCATATCAGTTAATAGTATTTTTAAATATTACAAAAGATCTTCGGTTTCACGTTTCGCAGGTACAATTCGGTGGTCGTCTAGTGTCAGTGTTCTCCTCTTCGCACTATTGTGGCGGTAGTAATGACGCCGCGGTTGCATTGCTGGAAGATGGTAAACTCCGCCTTATTCGTGTTACCGTTGAATAAATTTTTTTATAAATTTTGATATTACTTTATATATATATATATACAATTGGTGGCAAACGAGCAGAAGACTCGCCTAGGGCAAGCAGTCCTCCGCCCATGGACACCCCCAGCCCTTGCAGAGTCAATGGTGCGTTGCCGGTCTTTAAGGAATGTGTACGCTCTTTTCTTGAAGCTCCCCAAGTCGTATTGGTTTGGAAATAACTCCGCTGGCAGCTGATTCCACACAGAGGTGGTCCGTGGCACAAATTGCCTTAAAAAAACGCTCAGTTGTGGAACGACAAACATCAAGATGAAAGCGATGAAACTTTGCATTCTGCCTCTATGTTCGATTGTGAAATTCAGCAGCAAGTATCAGTCCAAACAGCTCTTCCGAACATTCCCCGTGATAGATGCGGTAGAAGAGTCTGAGCGAAGCAACATCTATGCAACGTAGAGTCAAGCGGATAATCTTAATCTTACTATAGATAATCGGAAATGTTCTCACAAATTTAAACACTATTGAAAAGCTAAAAATGTTTATCCTATAATGAATAATCTATCTTAACCATATTTGCTACTAAGTAAAATCCATGACTCCTACAAGATATATCCATTTCGAAACCACGTTATTCGCGGTCTTTTTCGATACATATATCATTTTACAAAGACTTTTACAAAGTCAAGACTTACGAAAGAGATGCGAGCCTATATTTAATTAAGAATTCTGTATTGACTTCAAAACAAACCTAATTCAAAGTCACCTTCATATACGGATTCATAAACAAAATAAAACCACCTCAAGTATGAAGAAAATTTATTAAAAAAATGTTTTAAATAGGTATCTTAGATTTATTAAACTAAGACTTATTGTTACGAGGACTTAGTGCAAAGATATCCTATTTTTTTCTAAAAAACAAAAAATTACTCTTGCTTATAGTATCATTAGAATTACAAAGTGCCCTATAACAGTATTTTTAGATTAGGTATATTAATATTATAAGTATTAAGATCGTTTGAAAATTATTTACAAAAATTATGTTTCCTTTGTTTTATTTACAAATTACTTTTTAACCGACCTTCAAAAAACTGGACATTTCTTTAAACTTGACATACTATTTCAGATCAATTATTGTTCATTTTGTCGGTCGACAGCGACAAATCAAACCGAAAACGTTTATATTTTAAACTAGTGAAGCTTTATTTCATATACAATTTATATATTTCTAGACAATATAATTGGTGTCCTGAGAACCATTATTAGAAAAGTAATTAGTATTTATTTAAAGTCGACTATTAAATTAATTTTTATTTATTGAAAAATAATAACTGAGAATATTTATTCTCTTTAAAGATCCTTTTTGAAACACAACGTTGAAATACTAACATATATGCGCCACAATTAATAAATCTAAGTTTAGTCATGTGGAATTCAGTAAGCGGCTTATTATCAAAACGATGTGTAATGAATCCCTTTTTAATACTAATACAGTTAAACCGGGATAAGCGAGAGTTGAAGGGAGCATCATCTCATTCTCGCTTATAGAGGTTTCTCACTAACCCGAGTTTCTCGCTAATACAGTACTTGGGTCGCGTTTCTCTTTCATAGAGGTACGCAGCAATAACAAGCACGTACAAGTCGCAGCAAGTGCGAATGTAGTAAACATGCACAGAATATATGTATTATGTACATATGTTTTTAATAGTGTATACGTATGTTCATTAGATTTTGACATATAAATACTTCATAAGGGTAGATATTAAGATGCTTACGAAAATAAAACAAAAATTCATGCAGTTTCTCCTAAATAAAATAAATGAATATAGCGCGACTGTCACTTATAGAGGTACAAATAAGTAGCAGTCTCATTTATGGAGGTCCATGGGGAATAAACGACTCTCTCTTACAGAGGTTTCTGTTTCTCGCTAATAGAGGTATTGGGATGTTAAAATGGCGGGTCTTGGATATTATTCTCACTAATACAGTTTTCTCATTTACGCAGTTCTCATTTATCTAGGTTTAACTGTGTTTATAATACTAATGAACCGATTTTGAAAATACATTCTTTCATAGTCTCTTTTTAGTGACCCGAAATGCCTCAAGAGTTCAAAGTTGTAAAATATCTAAGGCAAGAGCTAACTAAATGCCCAAACACAGAAATATAAATTACTTTTAACTAATATATTTTCATAGTTGACACTATAAATTCATACCTCTATATTCATTACCATTTAAACTATTTCTAAATTAAATATTAAACAGAAATGCCAAATAATATATTTCAATGGTCTGTTATTTACAAAAGTGAATCAATAACATAATATTCTTGTCAACCCTAATTGGGACATGTTATATTATGATTTGGAAAATCAATTTACAATCGCTCTCTAAACTGGTATAAATATTATAAAAAGCAGATTTTTATAATATTTAACAGATTTTTAACAGTTTTTATTAAAATAATAATGTGAAAAATGTGACGACAAAATTACTTCTTTGATTTCCTTATAGCACTTGTGAATTTATTTCAATAAATATAAGTGCTATAACAAAAAACCAATTGAATTGTCTTTAAATATTAGTTCATTCCTTATTCTAAACAAAAACTTATATTAACATTTAGTTACATTACTTTTGTCTATTATTTCAGTATTTGTCTTTTAGCTACATAAAACAAACTCTCATTGAAAAACGTTTTAACAAAAATTACTGTGTTCAGAGTAAGGAGCCTATGGATATTTTCGATTGTAAGAAATATATTCCACGCGCTATTTTGAAACAGGCGTTGATTAGAATTTTTATTCGCAAATTATGGATACTATTACCAAATATGTATATCATTTAACTAAATTATATTCTTCTATAATAATAACTTCCCTTGTAATATCTCTAGGGCTGCCTTTTTTCGAAGATATGGCATATGAGCCTGTGTGAAAGTGTAGGGCGCATTGCGTGAGGAGAATTCGGCAAAGGTACATGCAAACATACCACAGTCGCTACCATTCATTTGTTGAGGAATATCCTGAAAGTATATATTGCAAATTTCATTTCTTGATCTACATAATCTTTTTTGTTTTACCACTAATGGGAAGCTATACTCTGAGCATAGTAGGTGTATCAGATGTCTATGTTTTTTATTTGTTTGAACTCTTGATAAAAACCAGCCTTGTGATGATTTTTTTTATCTCCTGTCCCTCAGTTGTAACTATGTGTTACTGTGTTATTAGAAGATCAAAACAATTCCAGTGCATTTCATTTAATCTTTCAAAATAATACACTTACCCGAAGACATTCTGTATTCCAGCCATTATCGTCAAAGGGCTGTCCCTTCTTGTCCTTATGTTCATCCCGGAGATATTGCAATAGTGCAGCCAAGGCTGCATGATTCTTTCCCCCCATACTGTCCAGGTATGTTATCTTCTTCTCTCGGAAGTCAATAATGCTCATACACCAATGTACACCCAAGTGCACAGGAACTACCATAAGTTCATGTGCAAATATGTCCACCTAAATATTTCATACATATAAATAGTTTAAAAGTGCAATGAACCATTCAATAACAACTATATATTATATACATTGCCGTGTGGTTACCGGATCAGAATAGTACCACTCCCAGTCTTCCTAATGGGATGTCGTAAGAGGCGACTAAAGAACAC